>OZ025242.1:93086929-93241929 GCA_964019155.1 Osedax fenrisi | reverse complement strand
TTCCACCGAGGAGATGATCACTAGCGGCTGAACCCCCCACTCCACCAGTACCCCCTAGCGGTACTATATTTATTAACGCGTTCCGAATGTGTGAGCGTATGAGTGTGCGCGTGAGTGTGTGCGTGCGCGCGTGTGTGTATGTGCGTGTATGCGAATGAACAATTTCGTAGATCTTCCTTCCCATACGTCGTCAAAACGAGCGTGTGTGCGTGTCTGTTAATACGCCGGGTTACAGCCCGAGTGTCTATTATCGCTCCGGGTTACCGCCCGAGTGTCTATTATCGCTCCGGGTTACAGCCCGAATGTCTATTATTACACCGGGTTACAGCCCGAGTGTCTATTATTACGCCGGGTTACAGCCCGAGTGTCTATTATTACGCCGGGTTACAGCCCGAGTGTCTATTATCGCTCCGGGTTACAGCCCGAGTGTCTATTATTATGCCGGGTTACCGCCCGAGTGTCTGTTATCACGTCGGGTTAAGACCCTAACGAACATTCTAACGGCACGGGTCCCCCTCCTATATATTTATTCTCTCTCTCTCTCTCTCCATCTCTCGAGGCCCCGCCCCCTGAGAGATCATACACACGACAACACGTTCCGATATCAGCAGATAAGCTGTAACCCATATACTATACAGTATACCATATACTATACTATATACGGTATACTATACAGTATATACGGTATACTATACAGTATACCGAAACACAAACGACCAATTAAAACGCATTTATATTTTATGAATTTGTACATACTTAATTTTTTAATAAATCTCTCGTGAATGTGTATTCATAAGTATTCCAATACCGAAGTACTTATTTAGTAAGAATCTCTGGTAAGTTATCTAGTTTATCTCGATTGTACACACATACATGTATATATATATATATATATATATACACACATCGAAATATATCGAACTATATTTTATATAACCTATTATTATGTACTTAAAGTAGATTGTTATGTAGTGTTATACACGAAATAACAATTCATTACATCATATTTTTATTACCTAATCACCATCATGATTCAAAAGGAAATTTAATCCGCTATTTTTCTATCCACGACCACGAAATACAGACGACAGTTCCACTCTATCTACAGGATAGTTATCGCCATAGGTGACATGTTTATCCTTCATTTGGCCTCAGGGGTCGGTTTCAATCATCCGCATTGTATGAACAACAACAACAACAACCCCTAAGAATCGACCCTCTTTCACCCCCGTAAACAATACACCCGTAATGAATGTTATGTCACGATCAACGGAATCATTTCACGATTATTTTTATTATTTTGTATTATTATTATCAGTTTACTCGGGTGCGTGTAAGATAAAGTTGTAAGCTATTCTGGTAACAATAAAGGAAATTCACTTTCTTATTATTAACTCTATTAGTAGTTGTAGTAGTAGTAGTAGTAGTAGTAGTAGTAGTAGTGGTAGTAGTAGTAGAGTAAGATAAAGTTGTAAGCTATTCTGGTAACAATAAATGCAATTCACTTTCTTATTATTAACTCTATTAGTAGTTGTAGTAGTATTAGTAGTAGTAGTAGTAGAGTAAGATAAAGTTGTAAGCTATTCTGGTAACAATAAAGGCAATTCACTTTCTTATTATTAACTCTATTAGTAGTTGTAGTAGTAGTAGTAGTAGTAGTAGTAGTAGTGGTAGTAGTAGTAGAGTAAGATAAAGTTGTAAGCTATTCTGGTAACAATAAAGGCAATTCACTTTCTTATTATTAACTCTATTAGTAGTTGTAGTAGTAGTAGTAGTAGTAGTAGTAGTAGTAGAGTAAGATAAAGTTGTAAGCTATTCTGGTAACAATAAAGGCAATTCACTTTCTTATTATTAACTCTATTAGTAGTTGTAGTAGTAGTAGTAGTAGTAGAGTAAGATAAAGTTGTAAGCTATTCTGGTAACAATAAAGGCAATTCACTTTCTTATTATTAACTCTATTAGTAGTTGTAGTAGTAGTAGTAGTAGTAGTAGTAATAGTAGAGTAAGATAAAGTTGTAAGCTATTCTGGTAACAATAAAGGCAATTCACTTTCTTATTATTAACTCTATTAGTAGTTGTAGTAGTAGTAGTAGTAGTAGTAGTAGTAGTAGAGTAAGATAAAGTTATAAGCTATTCTGGTAACAATAAAGGCAATTCACTTTCTTATTATTAACTCTATTAGTAGTTGTAGTAGTAGTAGTAGTAGAGTAAGATAAAGTTGTAAGCTATTCTGGTAACAATAAAGGCAATTCACTTTCTTATTACCAACTCTATTAGTAGTTGTAGTAGTAGTAGTAGTAGTAGTAGAGTAAGATAAAGTAAGCTATTCTGGTAACAATAAAGGCAATTCACTTTCTTATTATTAACTCTATTAATAGTTGTAGTAGTAGTAGTAGTAGTAGTAGAGTAAGATAAAGTTGTAAGCTATTCTGGTAACAATAAAGGCAATTCACTTTCTTATTATTAACTCTATTAGTAGTTGTAGTAGTAGCAGTAGTAGTAGTAGAGTAAGATAAAGTAAGCTATTCTGGTAACAATAAAGGCAATTCACTTTCTTATTATTAACTCTATTAGTAGTTGTAGTAGTAGCAGTAGGAGTAGTAGTAGTAGTAGTAGTAGTAGTAGAGTAAGATAAAGTAAGCTATTCTGGTAACAATAAAGGCAATTCACTTTCTTATTATTAACTCTATTAGTAGTTGTAGTAGTAGTAGTAGTAGTAGTAGTAGTAGTAGAGTAAGATAAAGTAAGCTATTCTGGTAACAATAAAGGCAATTCACTTTCTTATTATTAACTCTATTAGTAGTTGTAGTAGTAGTAGTAGTCGTAGTAGAGTAAGATAAAGTTTCAAGCTATGCTGGTAACAATAAAGGCAATTCACTTTCTTATTATTAACTCTATTAGTAGTTGTAGTAGTAGTAGTAGTAGTAGTAGTAGTAGTAGTAGTAGTAGAGTAAGATAAAGTAAGCTATTCTGGTAACAATAAAGGCAATTCACTTTCTTATTATTAACTCTATTAGTAGTTGTAGTAGTAGTAGTAGTAGAGTAAGATAAAGTTGTAAGCTAATCTGGTAACAATAAAGGCAATTCACTTTCTTATTATTAACTCTATTAGTAGTTGTAGTAGTAGTAGTAGTCGTAGTAGAGTAAGATAAAGTTGTAAGCTATTCTGGTAACAATAAAGGCAATTCACTTTCTTATTATTAACTCTATTAGTAGTTGTAGTAGTAGTAGTAGTAGTAGTAGAGTAAGATAAAGTAAGCTATTCTGGTAACAATAAAGGCAATTCACTTTCTTATTATTAACTCTATTAATAGTTGTAGTAGTAGTAGTAGTAGTAGTAGAGTAAGATAAAGTTGTAAGCTATTCTGGTAACAATAAAGGCAATTCACTTTCTTATTATTAACTCTATTAGTAGTTGTAGTAGTAGTAGTAGTAGTAGAGTAAGATAAAGTAAGCTATTCTGGTAACAATAAAGGCAATTCACTTTCTTATTATTAACTCTATTAGTAGTTGTAGTAGTAGTAGTAGTAGTAGTAGTAGTAGAGTAAGATAAAGTAAGCTATTCTGGTAACAATAAAGGCAATTCACTTTCTTATTATTAACTCTATTAGTAGTTGTAGTAGTAGTAGTAGTAGAGTAAGATAAAGTTGTAAGCTAATCTGGTAACAATAAAGGCAATTCACTTTCTTATTATTAACTCTATTAGTAGTTGTAGTAGTAGTAGTAGTCGTAGTAGAGTAAGATAAAGTTGTAAGCTATTCTGGTAACAATAAAGGCAATTCACTTTCTTATTATTAACTCTATTAGTAGTTGTAGTAGTAGTAGTAGTAGTAGTAGTAGTAGAGTAAGATAAAGTTGTAAGCTATTCTGGTAACAATAAAGGCAATTCACTTTCTTATTATTAACTCTATTATTAGTGGTAGTAGTGCTGGTAATAGTAGTAGTAGTAGTGGTAGTAGTAGTAGAAGTAGTTGTAGTAGTAGTAGTAGTAGTAGTAGAGATGATACCTATACCTATACATATCGATCTCCAGCCTGTCACTCAAACTCCACAATATTACTGTAAACATCATATATGATCTCTGTAGTGATATACGTGATTAGCTATATAGTAGGGTAGACCGGTTATGAAAGTTTTGCTAGCTCGTTCACAGTAGGTCAGTCATGATAATCATATTTTTGAAGTTTCATCAACAAATATTTAATATTGATAAAACAAAAGCACTTTAGTGAAGAAATATTTGCATTTATGATACAATGTAAATTTCTATAAATAGAAAACTGTACTTATGTATTTTATGTATTTTATGTATTTGTGCAAGTGCGGGTTGTCATAAAAATAAAATATTTGGCAAATAAGTGTATAAATATATTATAATTAATAATCAAGTAAATAATTACGTAAAAATTAATTTAAATGTTTTTTATTTTTTAATTAATATAATTTATTTGATTATTTCTTTGATAAATTATTTTATTTAAGCATAACACTTTATTGTGGACCTATAATGTATATTTACGAGGTATAATAATAATAATAAATTATTTTTCTAACAAAAAAAATGTATGACTGGTTTATCGAAAAATTGATTTAAAAAAAAAATGATCAATAAAAGTAATTTTTTTGAATAATTATATGCTATTTTTATATTATTACTTATAATTTTATATTCATAAAATGATGATAGACATATATAATTTAACATTTTTTTTATATTATTCTATTGATACATTTTTTGTTCGATTTAGAAAAAATGTAATAATTAAATTATAATTTCCATAGATCGATTTAATTATTTGAAAAAAATATTTGTTAAGGATGTTTTATATACTACATATGCTAAGATTTTTCTTTCATATATCTGTAAATTAAATTAATAGTTTTCGTTAATATTCAATATAAATTCCTATATTTTTTAAATATTGTTTTGTTTTCTGAATGTGTATCTGTTTTAAATTTTTTTTTATTATATTTTGAATGAATAAGAGGAGTAATTCCGAGATAGTTGGCACTTTTTTATGAGGGGAACTAACAAATTTATCAACACGGGGTATACCCCGTAGGGTATACCCTACTGTATATTATACAGTGTATACACTATGGCGAATGTTATATATATATATATATATATATATATATACATATATATATATATATATATATATTCATATACAACCATATACATATATGGGTATATATATATATATATATATATATATATATATATATATATATATATATATATATATATATAAATAATCGTTAATAAGTGATTATATATATCGATATACATATAATTACAGGGCATATATAAAAAGACAGTAAACAATATTAACGGTTACACGTAAAACCAACTTCAACAGGTCGGCTAGTACTGTTTGCCGACTTGCCAAGTTCTACTTACCCCTCCTCGTTAATCAACTCCGTTACGATTCGGTGATAGCGATTCAGCGAATACTATTCAGTGATAACAGTGATAAGATATATCTATACGATAAGCGTATACGCTCTATGAAAAGTTAGCGTTGTTTTTGTAATGATTTATATCGCCAATGTTGCGGAAAATTAATTTCTAAATACGTGGCGTACTATTATATAATCGCTTTCATTCTACGCTAGATAATAGTATAAGTTAATACGTTATAGTTAAACCCGCTGACCTATATGTGTGTAGGCTAATGTTAAAGGTCAAAGGTAGCACGTTACGAATGAGCAACTTTAAGAAACACGTGACCATCATACATGTATACAGAAACTTGTAGACGATCTATTTATAGAACTTTCAACTTAGAAATGAAATATTCGACATTAGTTCTATATTTAGATATTATCTTTTTTTATCAAATATATTCGTTTTCTCCACGTTGTGAACTTGTCTGTACTAATTATTACTTGTATTCATTATATTTTATATATTATTGTCAACTATAAGAATGTTATTAGTGTTTAAATATAATCATCATCACCTATATATGTGGACCCTAATGTTTTTAATTGTCCGAAATAACCTATAGGTTAACTATAGAAAGATAGATAGATCACAAGTTTATTGAATTAATGGTTATATATAAAAAAAGAAGATAAAAATAACATATAATTATATAGCATATATGAACGAAATATATAAACGTGATAACAGTAAGAAAAAACAAGAAATAAACGGAGAAGTAAAATAAAAATAAAACATTGGATTGTACCAGAGGAGCCGTTACACATATTCACTAGTCAACACTACAGAGCTAACACAGCTATCATAGCTATCCACTACAGTTGAACCAGATTACGTCGTCCATTGTATGTATACGTCATATAGTACAAGCCTATAGGCATATATGTCGTATGTATGTCCTAGGAAATCGGTGTGATATGATCTATACACACACAGTGTGCGTCGCACACACATACGCACACTCATACACACACACTCACACACATGTCTTCGCAAACATGCCTACACACATACGCACACACGCGCACACACATGCGCTAATTATAACGCGGCTCGAGTATCGTATTATGATGTTGTGGTGCGCCGCACACTGTACCTACACGTTGTGCGGTCTACTACGGTATGACGTCATACGTTAATTGACACACACACATACACACACACACACACAAATACGCACACACACGATGAATGGACTTTACACGTGTCGGGCGTAGCGTATTTACACGCTTTGTACACCGTTTATCTATATATATATATATATATATATATATATACACGTATACATTGTACACCGCCGTATACAGCTGCAGCTATTATAATAATTGACCTATTGTGTGTGCGAGATAAGATCGGTTACTGTCACCGAGGGGCGCCTCTACCGGTAATGCGGTGATGTAAAGGTGCACCGCACACTATAATGTATATTACTCTCTCTCTGTTGGGTACTGAAAGGACATGGCCTCGGTATACACCACCGCACATTATGCAGTGTGCAGTGTGAGTGGGGTCGTGTGAACGCGATTCGGTTGATACCAAGGGAATTCTATTTTTAGATTCGATCGGTAAACTCGCCGCCTACACGTAACCATTACGTAAAGAATGGCGGTTACGATGATATGCTATTCGTACAGCTTCCTTCTACAGCAGGACGCTATGTACCCCCCACATCGAGGAATATTCTAGTTGATGAATTGACGAGGGTAGTGTGTTAGAACCCGGCACGAAGGGGGCGGGGCGGGGGGCGATAAACATTTCATGAAACAAGGGTTACAGAACTGCATTTTATGTAGATAGTATACTATTGGATAACAACAAGAACGAGTCACATCGTTTAAATAGCTCGGGGTTACGCTAACACAGAATGCTAATAGTAAACAACGAAATAGCAATACGAATTGCTACAGCCACAATGTTAAGATTGGAAATTATCTGAAGAAGTAGAGAAATGAGTTTTAAAATTAAATTCAACCTCTACAATTCCTTAATTCTATCAATTATTTTGTACGGCTACGAAACATGGACTCTTCTCTAAGAATCTAAGAAGCGATTGCATGTTTATGAATCTAAGTCACATAGAAGAATGCTAAATATCACATATAGACAACGAAAGACCAATGCATATATCCATGAGGATATTATATCTAGAGTTATTCATATGAACGTGTTTTACAGAAAGTGAAAAGGAGAACAATTAGTTGGTTTGGCCATGTGTCTAGACATGAACATTGGCAAATACTAGTTTACAAGGATGTGTTGAAGGTACAAGGGTAAGAATTCACCCTAAAAGGAATTAGATGAACGACGTCTATGAGTGGACCGGTATGTCTACCCGATCCTTACTTGATGTAACGAAATACCGTTATAGTTGGACGTCATATCATGTTCCCCCTACGACGAATCGTCATGCATGACTAGTTACGTTATACTATACTATACTATAGTATACTATAGTATTTATTCTAATATATATCGTAAAACCTGTTTACTCAGAATAGCAGGCACCAAAACAAAAAGTATCCGAGATATTGAATTATTATCACATGTATTTATATATGTACAAAACATGACTATTTTTTTTGTAAACAATTGTAAACATTCTGGGTTAGCGGGAATTAAATCCTCATAAAATATATATATATATATATATATGCTATATAGTATATACTAGTGATGTAAATGATGCTCAAATCTAAAGCATGGTGCAGTCTCAGTCTCAGTTACCTAAAGTCTCGGCTCGGGCACGCTTGGCTTGAGTCTCGGCTCGGCCTGGGCTCGTTTTTTTTCCGAAAATGAAAGTCTCGGCTCGGCATCAAAAACCAATAGTCTCGGCTCGGCATCAAAAGCTCGGCATCATTTACATCCCTAGTATATACTATATTATAGATACAATATATATTGTTATTATTATTTTTATTTTTGTAGAGTCCTTTCATTCCATCCAAGAACTTAGATGACGTTTTTCACTAATAACCATATGGCTCTAATGTCCCTTCGAAGCCGCTCTCACGGAAGGCATCCATGGTTTTAACAAATGTCGATTATTTATGTATATACATTTATATATATAGTATAAGTTAAACGTATACAGTGGATAATCGTGATTACATTTAACGTGAATCAACAATTCTCCCAAAATACAATATTTAAGTAGTCGTTACTTCCCGCTACTTGCCGCTATTTCCCGTTACTTGCCGCGATCGCTACGTTGTCATCGCTTCCGGTAGATGCTGTCACGTGATGTTTATATTAATTAACATCGTGGTAGCTAAGCGAGCGCGCTGGTGTATGCGCGCGCGTGTGTATGCGTATTGATTATCCGTCACAAGCAGTACACACATGCCACACATGTATATACAATGTAAACACGTGATGTACACACACGCGAGTTAGTGTTTAGCCGTCGGTAACGATTCTATTTTTAGATTAAAGGGAGTGTTTTAATCGCTTGATTCGCGAAATGAAAAGCTCGATAACTCAATAATATCACTGAATAGCGCGCGCGCTCTACCCCCCCTCTTTCTAATTCAGCGATTATTAGTCTCTCACTCTCGCTCTTCCACGCATGATCTCGCCATATCCCTCGTTACTATGGTTACTATTATTACGCAATAGGCTAATTACGTAACGTACACTAGCGACGTCTACCGGCTCCCCCTACCGTTAGTAATACGGCATATTAACGTTATAACAATAGCACTGTATCCGACCGCCGTCTAGTTATCAATGAGACGAGGTTACGTTCCGTTAATTAGTGACCTTCAATAGTGACCTTCATCGGTTAACCTTAAACGAACTAACTTCACTTACGCATGGTTATTACGAGAGAGGTAGACACACTAAAAACACATATTCTATATATGTAAAATATATACATTACATTATTCGGTTTTAGGACGTCAAATTGTGCTTATGAAGCAATCAGCTATCCATATATAGGTGAAGATTATGTTTGAAATTAAATAAATGCACCTTCAACAGTTTCTTCAAGTTTAGAGTTAGTGGTGTGATACGAATGGATGTATACATGCCTTATAGGCAGAATATTGCTAGAGTATCGGACGGATATTGCCCAGATAATAATTTATTATATATAGGTTTATGAATATTAAAATGTTTTATTTTATTATTAGAATATATATATATATATATATATATATATATCTAAACTTATATATGCTATATATACATATACTTAATGCGATATTAGTAAATAATATTAGTACATATACCTCATAGATCAAAGCGGTTTGTTTATAATTAATATCAATGATCCCCACCCATATGTTAACGTATGTAGTATGTCACGCGGGGACACATGGGGGGGGGACATGGGGGGCATGGGGGGGGGGGGGGGACATGGGGGGGCTGTTAAAATAGGATGTATCATCGAGTTTGTGTTCCGAAATAATCACGAACTTTAAAAGTTTATTTAATTAAATATAACTCATTTATTAATAAATGAGTTATATTTGTTATATACTATATAGGTACTTAGTAAATGCGTACATGATATCATATGCTGTAAATACTTACATAATATCATATGCTGTAAATGCGTACATAATATCATATGCTGTAAATACTTACATAATATCATATGCTGTAAATGCGTATGATATTCTACATTAGTGCGTCATAGATACATGATGTGCAATATAATTCAAATATTCTGCTAACTCATTAACCTAAGAGCCATTTAATATTACGTATTTATTAATACACACACACACACGTGGGAAATAATAGTGGTTTGAAACTTGGTTGAAAGTTTTGTATATATTGTATATTTTCTATTTTCTACGTACGGCAAAAATAGAACATGTTCTATATGTATCGCACGAAATCAGTATTTCACACGGCAATCGTATTACGGATCGCGCGAAAGAATTATTATAGGAAACGGTGAAATCCTTAATTCTAACTTTTGATTACTATTTTATTTATATATTATTTTTAGTTATTCCATTTAATTAAGTTCATCTTATCATGCAATATAATGCCATATGCCATTGTGATATATTTATATTGGAAGGAATACATACAACTGTCGTATACACACACATATATGTGTGTACGTATATGAGTATGTGTGCAAGTGTGTGAGTATATATATATATATATATATATATATATATATATATATATATATATATTTATATATACATTTATATATATATATATATATATATATATATATATATATTTATATATACATTTATATATATATATATATATAAATAAATAAATACACATACACGTATGCCATACGTCGTATGTATATTTATGTTGGTATATGAATGAATGAACATAATATAGAAGATGTCCTCACTAGTGTATATATATATATATGTGTGTGTGCGTCTATATATGTGCGTCTGTGTATATGTGTGTATGTGTATATGTGGTATAAGTAGCATTACATTAACTGACATATACGAGGCTCAAATTTAAGCATCGATTCAGTATCAGTCTCGGTTACCTATGGATAAGTTCATAAAGTCGCCACTAATAACTTTATAAAGTCTCTACTCGGATAGGGCTCGTTTTGTTAAAGTCTCAGCTCGGATCGGGCTCGTTTTTTTCAGAAATTGAAACTCTCTTCATAACGAATAACCAAAACTCTCGGCATAACAAAGCTCGACATCATCAGTACGTCGCTAGTTGACACCGTACATTATACACCTTGATACTTGTGCATATGTACAGGTGTATATTGTAGTATACACTGTACATTGCACAGTATATAATGTACACTCTATACCATAATATAATACCTTTATATATTTATTTTAGTTATTTATCGTTTCTGTTATTTTCTTTTCGTTTACACTTGTGAGATTGAAAAATGTACATGTGTATAAATAAATAAATTACTTACTTACTCACTTACCATACGGCATACGTTGAATTGTTTATGATATATAAAACGATAAAGAGGAGTTATTCTAAGTTAGATGGTACTTTTCTATGAAGGAAACTACACAAGTCATCAACATAATATATCCTAGTATACATTGCATACAGTGTATACCATATACTGTACAATGTAGTACACTATGTATGCAAGTGTACAGTGTACACTATACACAGTACACTGTTCCATACACGTATATACGTTGTTGAATTTTGTAGCGATCGATATTAAAGTGTTTAAAGAAACTAAATAACGACTACTATTAATATATATATATATATATATATAAATTATAATAATCATTATAATTAATAAAGAATACCAGAATAAGTGTGATTCTATATAATATGCGCGTATGCGTTTACATTGATCATTGCACTGCCAGCGATACAGGCGTAACGACCGTCGAAGTTACATACATACATACATACATACATACATACATACATACATACATACATACATACATACATACATACATACATACATTTTACATTTTACATTTTACATTTTACATTTTTCGGTTTTCGGTTTTCGGACTGCGAACTGTGCTTATAAAGCAATCGGCCGTCCATATATATTTGACGTTAATGGTTCAGATTAAATAAATGGGTTTTCAGTGCTTCTTGAAGTTTGGAGATGATGGTGTAGTACGGATGGATGTGGGGAGAGTGTTCCAGGAGTATGGGACGGATATTGCCCAGGCGCGAGTGTTAGTTGAATGTAAGTTGTGTTTAGGAGGAAGTTGAAGTAGAAACGTATTGGTGGAGCGTGTAATAGTACTAGTTGGTAATTTATGTTTGAGTAGGGATGCTAGGTAGTCAGGAGAATCATGGTGGATTGCTTTATGAGCCAGTAGTAGAGTTGTATATAGGATTCTATGGCGTAAGGTAGCCAGTGGAGTTTAGCTAGGAATGGAAATATATATGTATGGGAGTATTTTGGTATATTGAATATACACCTAGCTATAGAATTTTGAAGAATTTGGAGTTTAGTAATATACGATAAGGGGGTATTGTAAAGGATAACATTGTAGTAGTCGAATAGAGATAGGATATAGGCAGAAGCTATAATAGTAGCGGTGGATATTGATATATAATGACGAATAATGCGTAGTGAATGTATTTTATAGTTTAGTAGTTTTTTATCTGGAAAAGTTGCCTATAACAATTAAAAGAATTGTCAAATATAACACCAAGATTTTTTACATGGTTGAGTACATGATGAGCTGTCCATTGATGTTAATTGGAGGGGGAGTTGATACATTTTTACTTCGGAGTGGTAGGTGAAGGAAGATAGCCTCGGTTTTAATTGGGTTAAAGACGAGGGAGTTTATTGTGAGCCAGTTATGAATGGTGGTAATAGTAGAGGAAAGGATGGCAGGTACACATTTTTCGTTTTCTGTACATTTTACATATAGTTGGATGTCGTCCGCATATATATGGCAGCTAACTGGAGAATTCGAGATAAGATGGAGAAGGGGAATTATATTGACACAGGACTAAAGCCGAGCGGGTCACTCTTAACGCTAATATCGCCCCTGTGGTCAAGCGATGGTCAAGCGATGTTAGCCGGCAGTGTGAGGAGCGGCGTGGCCATCTTAAATAAAATCTCGTAAGGTAACGGGCAATGTATACTGTACCTTCACGAAGATAACAGTGTGCATGAATGTATGAATGCGTATTTAGTTAGCGAATATTCATTATATATAATGAAGGATATTCAGAAGTATTACGTAATTAGAGTAAGGATATCCTTAAGGTAATTATCTTTAAACTAATTAGTATAACAACGCATATCATATATTGATGATTAGAATAATAATAATAAAACAAGAAATAACTATCTGTGGATATAGGGTTAAACTAATGCTAATCATTGCTTTATATCGTCGCTTAGCACCCCCGATTATCACCCCCACCACCCCCTGACGAGAGGTGAAAACGTGTCGTATTCGAAATGGAATATCGCATCGCTAGATTTCGCTGACATTCGCAAAACACGTCTAAATACTGAGAATACGCTATACAATACCATATACGGTAAACAATACCATATACGCTATACAATACCATATACGGTATGGCATACCGCTATACCACACCGTATAGAGCGTTACTATGGTAATATTGCTAAATAATCGTGTTTACGCGTGAATTACGTAACGTTACGACATAACCACGTGGTAGGTTGTTGTTGTTGTGTGTACGACTTCCGGTTGTGCACATCGCCCCCCGGCTTGTGTAAGTATCTCGATATTCTATACTACATTCGCATTGCTCTATGTAATGGTGAAGCAATCATGATATAATGGTGACGCAATCATGCTATAATGGTGACGCAATCATGCTATAATGATGACGAAATCATGATATAATGATGACGCAATCATAATATAATGATGACGCAATCATGATATAATGGTGACGTAACGATATCGCGAAGTTTTGAAATCGTATTCTACTATGTGTGTAATAGCGAGAGATAATTGTCATTAAACGAGTTCATAATTATTGTTATCCCAGTAAGTAAAGAAATCAACGATTGTAATCAGATTACAATCATGGGGCTATGTATTGATTACGATCACAGATTTTGATTCGATTACAATCGTATTACAAATTGTAATTTACAATCAATGATTACCAACTGATCGTGAATCTATGTTAGTGATTAGTAAGAAGTGTAGTTCGTAATCAAAGCATAGTTGATTATCAATGATTGTAATATGATTGTAATCGTATTGTGATCAGTTAATCACAAATCATGATGATGATCAAACCACTATCACTGACTACTTTACTTACTGGGATACAACAATTGAATGCGTATTAATACATTATTAAATATACGTATATTTATGTTTTTAGTTTGAGTTTAATGTAGGGTTCGATTTAGGGTTTACATTTCGAGACTCCAATGTAGATAACGGCACCTAGCGGCGTAACTCGGCGTGACGATATCACGTGACGGTTACGGTGCAAGGAGCGGTGTTTATCATTCATTACGTAACCACTCGAGCGTACGACATAGTCACGTGTTAGCTACCCACGTGACGTGTGGGCGTGATGACGTCACGAGGAGAAGGGGGAGGAGTTATATCACTCATCGCTATCTCGTATAACTATATAGAGATATTTCCTAGCTTTTTCTATATACACCTTATAAGGTTAACGTTAAGAACCTCATTATTTTAACCTTTATATAAGTAACCTACATATATATATATATATATATATATATATATATATATATATATATATATATTGATACATATATATATAAGCTTTAGTTGATCATTTTTATTTTAAATGTGTGCGTATAGGTTGGAGTGAACGCCAATAGCACATCTAGAATCGCACCGAAACATACGCGCACACATATACGCATGCGTGACAACAGTGATCGCCATGTAAATCGCACGCACACACTCGCACACACTCGCACACATTCGTACACATACGTACACACATACCCATACACATATATGCGCGCAACACATACCTATATATATGCATATACTCGGGCGTATACTCACTCTTACGTAATAACGACGCTGACAGGATCACGTGGCATAATGATGGCCGGAAGTCGTACTTCCTTATAAGGTAAAGACGCACGTGATCGCGTATAATGTATATCACTAGCGAGCCGCACATCGTACAGTTATTGTATCAGCATACTATATCACATATATCTTCTTCTTTAATCCCGTGACCGGTTTGTCGTAGGGGGGATTTGAATCGCGACAAATACATATGTTTTTTTTCCATTTCTCACAGTCCAATGTATTTTTGAGAAGATAACCGATATCACTTTTTGTCCATTATATAATATTATACATTTAGTTTGTTCTCGGTCGTCCCTGTATTCTCTTTCCTTCTACAAAACCTTGCATGATTACTTTATGGAGAGATTCGTGTCATATTGTGTGGCCAGAATGAGCCAATTTCCTTCTTTTTATAGTTGACAGAAGTGGTTCAAGATAGCTTATTGTTTCAATAATTGTCTTGAAAACATAATCATTCGTTTTCCTTTCTCGGTATGAGATTCCTATGATTCTTCTATATGATTTATATTTGAATGCATTTATTATATTTTCTATAGGGTTTCATTTAATGTCCATGTTTCACAACTATATGATAGAATAGAGAGTGTCAGAGAATTTTATAAGTGTATCTTGATACATAATGAGATGCTTCTGCTTTTTCATATTGTACTTAGGTTTACCAGAGCCGAATTTTCTGTCACTAATCTTATTTTTACCAATGTAGATCCCAGATATTTTAATTTGTCGACTATTTCCAGTGTTTCACCGTTCATAGTTATAACGTTTGAATGGCTGTTTGAGAATTCATTTACCATGATCTTTCTTTTTTTCCATACTCAATTCCATACCGTATTCCTGCTGAGAAGTTATATAATTTGTCTGTATTTGAGCAGTTGTAATTCTGGAATTGATCCTGCCATTACATCTATGTAGTCTGCAAACATTAGGTTACAAATATTATATCCTACTACGGCTATGGTTGAAGTGTAGTTGTTTAGAGTGTCTTGCATAATTTTTTTTTCCAAGAAAATATTGAATACAGTTGGTGACAGGAGGCAACCTTGTCGTACTCCTACCGAATAAGTTTTTTTAAGAATTGGAGTTATGGTACCATGTTTAAAAGAGGGGGCAAAACTCATATGTAGAGAGAAGACGAGAATATAATATGAAAATAGGGGGATATGGTACTAGCGAGTCTCTTAGAAGTATAAATATCAATTCGGTCAGATGGAGAGGAGGAAGTGGATTTTAAAATAAATTGAAAAATGTATAATATTGAGGGAGTAGTAAGGAAAGAGAGATAATTATCAGTTGGTTCACTGATTAACATACAAGATTGCTGTATTTTTGATGAAGATAAGTAAGGATTGAACAGATATATAAGATTTTATCCGAGGAATATTAGTGAATTTATTTCAAAGTTTATTTTTAGGAATATTTGGTATGTAAAGGGGGATCAGGGGCAATACGTTTTCTAGCTAAAGTAAATGTGGCACGAGGATCGGAGGAGAGGTTATTGATTTTATTTATATAGTAAGAATATTTGTCTTTACTGATATGTGAATTGTAGAATTTACGATGATTAGTAAACGACAAAAGGTTTTCAGGAGAAGTATCACGACAATATGTTCTTTCAGTTTTACGTAGAAGTCGCTTGAGTTTAACAAGGTCAGATGTAAACCATGGGTAATTAGTATGCAGGGAAATAGTAGTAGATATAAGAGAGGTATATTTGTTAAGTAGAAGGTTGATATTGTAGTTTAGTTATTCAGGGGATATGGGTATACCCTATAGGGATACAATAATTTATATAAGTTCAAAGGAGAATAAAGGAATATTAATAGATTTTATTTTGTACACTGTATGAGTTTCTTGGATAAAAAAAGAAGAGGATGGAGGATAACTGTAAAAGTTGTGATGAAATGATCTGTAATATGGTCAGATTTGGTACGATTAATTAAACAATTACATGAATCATTAGACCTGCAGAAATAGGGTCAAGAGAATGACAGTATGGGTAGGTAAATTGATAACTTGATTCATGTCTAGGAAGTCAGTAAGATAATTGAAACTTGAAAGAGGATATTAGGTTGAGTGAACATAATAATTTAAACCACCAAGGATTGTGGTCTAGTATTTAGTTGAGATTGGAATATTCAAAATGAGTTCATTAAATTCATTAAATAATAGAGTATAATCAAGTTGGATAGGTATTTAAGTAATATAAAAAGAAAATATAATGTTCGTCTTGGAGAATGAAAAGGAAATGGAGAGACAATCACTATACAAAAAAGTCTGATGGGTGAAAGTAGGAGTAGGTAAATCGTGATATATAATAACTCCTACACCTCCTCCACAAATATGAGCGAGGGGGATACAAAGAGTGTTAAGGAAAAGGGAAAATATATAAGTATCATCATTGAGATTTATGTTTCCGGCGATTAGCATGAGGGATGAGTGTGATTAATAATAAAAGGGAATTTGCTCTATCAGATCGAATATTAATGAGAGTCATTCCTACTTAAAGTCATGTGGAAGTAGGAGTATTAGCAGGTGGGTCATGTTGAGAGTGGGTTAAACACAGGAGAGAGGATACATATTAGTAGTTGGAACAGAAATAGTTATACTTTGGGAATCGGGAACAGCATTAGAGGACTTTTTATTAGAGGAAGATTTATTAGGTAGTGGAACAAGGGTAGATGAGTTGATATGTGAGGAATAATAATAGTTGGTGGATCGGAAGTAAGGGAATTTGTATTTGAGGAAGGATTGCTAGGTGGGGAATCGGAAATAGAAGGGTGGAATTTTCGGAAGGATTATTTGGTGGGGAGTCTGCATTATTATTAAGAGAAAGATTATTAGATGAGGGAATGGAAGATATACATCTCAGATAAGAAGATTCCCTGTCAATAAGTAGAGTTGGAGGTATGGTAATTGGGGGAAGAGACTAGTTAATAGAATTAGATATAAGTCGTATTTCAAATGAATAGTATATGTATTAAATATAGGTATGTATTTATAGGGTTTAGTCTCGATATATATATATATGCGTGATAAAGTATTTTACCCAACAAACCAATTTTGAAAACATGAAGGAGATACACAAATGAGATACGAAGCGAATACAAAACTGCACACGCGCGGTGTATACAGTGTACAATGTATACATTGTATACATTGTATACATTGTACACGTGGTATAGGTGTTATATGTGTTAGTGTAACGGTACATTGATCGTAATCGTACATAATTATTTATAATAGTTGCGATAGGCTATAAATATAAGTATGTAATAACGAATAGTATGTACTTTACCTACGTATGTTTACTAATATTTGTATATATATATATATATACACATATGAACATGTATATTAGGTACCTATATATATATATATATATATATATATATATATATATATATATATATATATAATCTATAGATTTATGCGATTACCTAGAAATCGTGCGGCTTAGATGTATATTAATAGATTGTTTTTAATGAAATAATAACAGGTCAACTTTCAAGCGATTGCTTATATAATATCCAGGACATAGTTCAATTATACAACGTATACTATATAATCAAGCACAACTAATGTAATCACATATCCACTGCGAAAACTCTAAAATAGCAACTACACTTTTCATCATTAACAGTTTCGCTATTATTCATTATTGTATTATTTAAATTGTGATATTATTTTTACTTTTCATCGATTTTATTATTTTGTGTTATTTATGTGATTGTTCCGTATTCCAGCAATTGTGTTTTATAGGGATATATTGGTGTTATAAATAAACTATCCTATAGGATATATCCTATAGCCTCATGTAGTCGAGAAGGGCGTGTCTATATGTATTATAGATCACATGTAATAAGTCAGTAAAACAAAGTTTAAGGATTCGAAACTTTTTAAGTGTTTGTTAAATACTCGACAATTGAAAGTCAACGATTCTCGTTTATTATAAATCTAATCAATTAATAATAAATATCGATATACATAAGTATATATTGATGACGATATTGAACGCGAATAAGGTATATGTATTATACATGCTTATCATACATGCTTATAGGACATTACAAAGTAATTATGTCTGGAGTACCTTCCTAATAGGAAATACCTATTTATCAATGCACTATAGTGCAGATATATCAGAGAAAATAACTCACTATTCGATACGATGTAACTTGAAGAGGGTCCGATATCGACTGCAAATCACAAAGAAGTATGTCAGGAATGCTGCTGCTACGATGTGCAACAACCTCTGGCGATAAGAAGTGCTCCTTCCTTTTTAATCTTTTGCGAACGAATGAAGAAACAACTGTTATCGTAATTATTGTTGTTAACATGATTACACAGTAGAGAATTGTTTCTACTATTATATAAATGATTAAATAAACTATTATTAATATTATTATTATTATTATTATTATTTTTACATATTATAATATTAATCGATAAATCGAAACACAATACAAAATTATGTTACATATTTTGTTTGTATTATCCTGGGCAGTTATACGTCTCCGACTTCTTGTATTCGTGTGATTTATATATACGTTATTCAATAAATACATAGTATTAGTAGTATATATCTCATACTGTACGTATCATACTGTATTAGTCATACTGCATGAGTCATACTGTACTTGTTATACTGCATGAGTCATACAAATACACTTGTAAACTATTAGTGTATCTATTGTTTAGCGATGTACAGTTCATTACAGTTTACACAACCACATATCGTCATTGGTGTACTGTCAACTTTAAAGCAACTCGAACTTCTTAAAGTATTTGTTGTTTACGTGATATATTATTTCACCTCTTTATACAAATTAACTCTCTGAAATTACGGTGTCCCCTCCTCCTCCTCCTCCTCCTCCTCCTCCTCCTCATCTCACTCTATCTCTTTATCATCTCCTTCGCTAACTCTACCTCTTTATATATATATATATATATATATATATATATATATATATATATATATATCTTTATCTCTCCCTCTCCATCTCCATTTATACACACACACACATATATAAACTATATATCTGTGTATGTCTCTGTTCGTCTCCATTACTATTACAACATTGAACCGCTTCCGCAGGCAGGTATTACCGGCTTCGGTATCAGATTACGTCATCATTGAAACACACAACCACGCTCACACACGAACACGTAACATATACATATTGTACTCGAGTGTACTCATATATAATTAATAAAATACACATACAAACATACACACACACATACATATATATATATATATATATATATATACACACACATATATAAGCGTACAAAAATGTAGTCGCACTTACGAACACACCCACACATATATATATATATATATATGTATGCGAGGACATATATGTCCTCACATACATAAACACGCATCTATATATACATGCGGTCTGAAATGCTAATATAATAATGTGTCTACATTAGTGATAGCCGGCACATCCGCTACGTAATACATCGGTTTATAATGTGATTAAAGCAGCAGATTATTATATAACCATATTAAAGGAAGCCCGTCGTCTCAGTTACTTATATTAATGAATACGCCGTCGTCGTGTTATGCAATACAATAACATTATGTAATACTTAGAGTGGATTGTTAACGGCGAATACCCCATATATATATATATATATATATATATATATATATTTGGTTATGACCTTTATTCGATTCACCGCGGTATGCGTTATATAATATTACGTATTACGCATGCGCTGCCCAGAACAGAGATTGCATAACATTTAATTGATTTTTATCTAAAATATTTCAAAAGAAATCGATAATATAAAAAATAGCGAACAAAAGCGCTGTTTTCGCGGGAATATTAGAATATATAATATACGTTCACTTTAATATATATATATATATATATATATATATATATATATATATATATATATATATATATATAATAATAATAATAATAATAATATCAGATTCAGTTGATGACCGAGATCAAAAACCCAGGTATGGTATAGAAGTTCTATTGAACTTATCGAGATACCAACCTGCTCTTGGTAATGAGAGAATTAATACAAAATGAATAAATACAAAATGAATAAATATAAATAAATATTTTACAATTCTATATTGTTCATTCGTGTTCTGTCTCATAAAAAAGCAATACAATAAAATTAAATATATCTCTCAATACCAAGAAATAATCATGTATATAACAATAAAATAATAATAAAATATAATAAAAATATATAATAAAATATTAAAAAATGTAAAAAGATACTAAAATAATAAATAAGTTAAACTATAAAAATCAAAGAAAACTAAAGACCAAAGGCTAGAGATAAAAATATGTACAATACGAACAATTTAAAAGAGCTAAAAAGAAGAAAAGATGATCATGTAAATAAAATAACAAACAATACAGATAAGGTGTAAGTGATTAAATATAACTATTTAAAAGCATGTTTTTAATATGTATTGTAAAAGTATTCAAATTCGTCAAAGATGATGTGGTTGTATTTAAAGAATTCCATAAATATGCGCCTTTGTAACGAATACTAAATTTATCATGATCAAATCTTATTTTTGGTATTAAGAATGTTCTATTTAATCTAAAAGTATATAAAGAGCAAGTATAGGTAAATAACTTACAAATTGAACTATGCAAATAATGATTGTTATATATTCTAAACATATATTTATAAATGGATATATTTATTATATCTTTAAATTTAAGAATGTTATGTCTTAAAAAAATGGAATCAATATTGGTTTTGTTATCAAGTTTATATATTGCTCTCATACATTTATTTTGTAAAATTTGAATACATTTTATATTGCTATGGTAAGTACTTCCCCATATAATAGAACAATAATTAATATGACTATGAAAAAAAGAAAAATATAGCATAACTAAAGTATTAATATTAAATTTATATTTATATCTATGTAGTAAACTAAGTCCATAGTAAAGTTTATTTTTAATATTATTTATTTGCATTTTCCAATTTCGATTTTCGCCAATTAAAATGCCTAAGAATTTAAAATTAGTTGATTGTTTTATGGCTATATTATTTATTTATACATATTATATTGTTGAATTTAATATTAACACAGACTATACAAAAATACTTTGTGGTATTTAAATAGATAATTAAAACGGAATCTTATAAATATAGTCCCCCATATATATATATATATATATATATATATATATATATATATATGTACGGACACTATAAGCTGTGTGATGATGTCATGATTATTTTAAGTGTTACGTAATCAGCGTATTGCGCAATATAGGTATTGCGTAATGTGATTAGATGATGTATCATCATAATTGTATACTGATCATTGATGTTGTTGCTTATTTAATCCACACGAACACCTCTACTATAGCATGGTATACTATAGTAGGTATACTATAGTAGGCATACCATAGTATACCTTAAACACAACCTATAGAAGTACCTCCTCATATCGGACCTTTACTTATATTCCTGTTCGCCACTTCGTTTTCGCTTCCGCATACGGAATTATTAGTAAAAAAATATTAGTATACTAATTATTACTATGATAACTTGTATTTTATCAATTATTGACACACTGTGATACTTGTATTACACTATTGTATACATTATCATCATTACCATGAAATATAGGTACTATGAGTACTATAATTACTATAGGTCTATATTCTAAAGTAATTTTATGTAAAGTTGACATATTTTATATTTTGATGACTATTAAAAAATGAAAATAATTATATATATATCCTTTAATGTCCTTTAATTATATTAATAATTCAATTACTATTAATTATCGAAGTTAAATATACATTATTAATCAGGTTATATATATATATAATATAAGTTGGTTTTAATATATTTTAAATGTACTTTAGTATACAATACTCGTTTATATTTACTTTAACACACATACACACACAGTTACCCATACACACACATACATTCACACTTACACACACACATACACACACAGTTACCCACACACACACACATACACACATACAACTTATCCACACACATATGCACATACATCACTGATACTACTGGTGATCGTAATTATGAATTGTATCTGCATCATTTATTTTTGTAGGTACATTATTTTTATAATCTATAAATTATAAAATAAATTAAAAATAATTCACCTATAGGTATACCTGTATGTATACCTGTAGGTATACCTACACGTTTGTTATTTCGTTAATAATATATTTATTTAATGCGAATAATAAAAGTTAGTGGTCTACACAGTTAGACTATGCAGTAGTCACTGCTGAGTAGGGTATCTGAAAGGGGTACAGCTGTTGCCCCATCAGACGTCACATGTAAGTGAGCCATAACATTGTACCATTTGAAATCGAGCTAGTATATCGTTTGAACAATGGATAGGGTAGCGTTTGAAAACCAACTATACTACCCTCCGCACGAGTGCTAATGTATCATATACAGTTAATAGTCACCTAATGTATCATATTGTATAACCGTATACTTCAGATCTACATATTGTATAAAATAATATTATAAATAAAAAATAATTAAAAAAATATATTATTACAGGACATTTAAAAAAAAAATACTTTTGTAGTTTTTATAGTTGAATGAATTGAGATTTTAAAAAAGTTAAAAAATGTATATAGAATTTGTTCTTTCTATTTTCTAGCGTTTAATATCTATAGATTGTATAAAATTGTACACAATATTGTATACAACGGTGAACACACTCACTTAAATTGAACATACCTTCAGTGGTACCAACATAATAGGTCGAGAATAAGCGTTGAAGGAACATATCGACAGATAAGAATACGAAGATATTTGTTTTAAATATGAGGTAATCTACATATAATGTTACCTCATATATTTCATGTATATACATTGTATGTTTAGTACATTATAATGTAGGTTGTATACATATATATATATATATATATATATATATATATATATATATATACTTCTATATATATAATGCAGGTAGTATCTATATATATATATATAAATATTTTTATTATATTTTGGTGGATTCCTTTCTTCCATCCAGAAACTTAGATGAAGTTTTCACTTATTACCATATATGGCTCTAATGTCCCTTCGAAGCCTTTCTCGTGTTAAGGCATCCATGGTTTTAACGAGAGCCGATCATTTATTTATACACAATTATATAAGATTATTATTGTAATACCTATTGCATTAGTATAACGCATTCGTTTGTTCCACCCTCAACTCATGTCCTACCGTAGTACCCGATGCATGACCTGTTGCACGTACCAGATGCACGTACCTGATGCACGTATATGATGCACGTACCTGATGCACGTGGATGTTACTAAACCCGTGTATGTTGCTTTCAGTATAGTCAACATATCAATCAATACATACACATTATATATGTGTTTATATATGTATATATATGTGTCCGTATGTGCGCGTATATGCCTATATATATACGTGAGTAATTAATGACATGAGTTATGCATATATCAATATGGCACACACACACACTCACACACATACGCACACATGTATCACAAGCAATGGTGTGCACACCACACATGTGTATGTACTGGGTGTCACACTAGTGTGCGGTGTGCGATGTATGCCGGTGTGCGGTGTGTGTGCACTGGTACCGGTGCGAATATATGTGTCGCAGGTGTGTATTCGTGTGTGTATTCGTGTGTGTATGTTGTGCATGTGTGTGGCTATATAAATAAATGTGTATGTGCATATGTGTATGTGTGTATGTTTATATATATATATATATATTTAATTTGATTCGTATAATTAATTGTTACTAAAAGAGGGGATATATCAATATTTCTTTTAAATTTATGCAGTTTTAATAAGAATATTAACCTTCTTACTGAATATCTTAGTTATATTAAAAATAAATTCAATAAAATGCTTTTAACCGAAACTTAGCTAACGAGTCATGATAACCCTTTAATTTAGTATCCTACATATAATGTATTCAGTCAAATCGTTATGTAAGAAAAAGAATTGAAGTGGTGGAGTATTAACATTATTTGATAATAATTTGGAAGCATCTATTGTCGAAGAGTTAACTGATCACATAATTGATGATATTTATATGTCGACTTTTATAATATTTCTTATAATTATATACATGTCTGTTTATTATATAGACGACCAAATTATAATAAACAATTATTTTATGATTTTATTTATAAACATATTTATAATTTTAATTTTTCTAATTAGGAGTAATTAGTAGACTTACTGATACACCAACGTGTATTACTAACACAATATCAACTCAAATTGATAATTTTTTATTAATTCTTTACATTTTTCTAGAAACTTTCAGTTATCTATATAATAAATATTGCCAATTTATTTCACATACGAATAATAATAATAAAAAAAAATAATAATAATAACAGCATTATATGGATTAATTATAAAATCAAAAATGGTATTAAAAAAATTATATCGAGATTATATTACTTTGAAAAATACAGTAATAATTAAGCATAATATATACGAGATATAGAAACAAGGTAAATGCCATGATAAGTAGACATACAAAAGCAGCTTATAGACAGTTTTTATGTAACAATAATTGTTCAGATATGTGGGTTAAAATTAAGAAATTAACTGGTCATAAAAATATAATACCATTCCTGATGATATCTTTTATGGTAATAATATATTTAGTAAGTGTGAAAGATAAAAATCATTCAATACGTTTTTTAGTTCAAAAACTACTGATCTACAAGATAAGTATTTGACAATTGTTAATAGTTAAAATAAATCATCCTATGAGAGATATTTAAAAAATCCTTAAAAACATACATTTTATTTTTCACCTATATCTGCTAATGATATTTTGATTGCTATTGGAGATTGTAAATCTAAATATTCATTAGATTTTAGTAACATTGACATGAATATAATCAAAATTTTTTAATTTTATTTTACATCCACTTACATTTTTAACTTAATAATTTGTGACTTTACTATTACAGATAACATGAACATATCAGTAATAACACCCCCTTTTAAAGAAAGGAAAACTAGATGATATACATAACTATAGACAGATTGCTATATCTAAATTTACAAAGATTTTAGAGAAAATAATTGTTAATAGATTTCTACATTTTATTGACAAACATAATTTATTATATGCCAACAATATGGTTTTATTATAAATTCTTCAATTTCGCACGCACTCTATGATAATTATAATTTTATTGAATCAAACTTAAATAGAAATAATAAATTAGCCTAATTATTTCTAGATCTAAAATAAGCATTCGATCTTGTAGATAATATTATTAAACACATTAACATATTATTGTTTTATGGGCAGTACTAATCGATTAATTGGGAGCTATCTGCAAGATCGAATGTTATCAACTAGAATATATAACGAACTTTCTAGAAGAATTATCATCAATGTTGGGGTATCTCAGGAATCCATTTTGGGTCCATTACTTTTTATTTTATATATATAAATGATATTCATATGGCCTTACATAATTTAAATATAAATTTCAATCTTATACTTTTTGCTGAAGATACATCGGTTAGCATTAGTGAACCAAGTAATAAGATTCTATGGAAAAGTTTTAATTTAGTTATTTAAATTTACATGAATAGTTCACTAATAATAGATTAATATTGATAAAACAAAAGTATTACCTTATAAAGACGCAAATATTATTAATAGTATATCAATTAATTCAACTGAAATATTGGAGTTATTTTAGATAATAATTAACATTGTAAAGAACAAATATGAAAAATACAATTGAAAGTTATCACATGTTATATATATATATTAAGAAAGCTGAACTATTTACCAATATATATTTTAAAGCTACTTTACAATTCTTTGTTTTTGCCTCATGTATTGTTTAGAAATTTGGGGAAATAATTTTAATAATAACCATCAATGTATTTCAACTCTACAAAAAAGGCAATTCAAATTGTAAATAAAACTATCTTTAAAATTATCAATAATATTTTTAATTTGACTTATACTAAAAATGTATTTGTATGTTCTAATATATTAAAATTTAAAGATTTAATAACTTATAAAAATATGTTATTCATGCAAAATGTACATTTTAAGAAATGCCCAAGCAGAATATCATTATTTCCTATAGGATTTTTTATAGGATTTTATTTCCTATTATATCTATAGATATAACAATTTATACAAAAATACTTTTCATAATTTCAAATTAATTTATTAAAAGCAAGCCGTCATCATAAATCATTATCATTTAAAGGCCCTAAATCATGGAATAGTTTATGTATAATTAAATTATTATTTACAAAAATATAACTAAAAAACTTTAAAAAAACATTAAAAAAATATATGTTATCAAAATATGAAAATAAATTAAACAATTAATATCTAATTTTATTATTTTGTATACAATTTTATTATTCCGTATACGGGCACTATTTATTACAGTACTATTTACCTTGAGCTTGTTTATTTTAGTTTTTATTTTTTATTTTTGTATGTTTAGATATTCTATTCCATTTATAGTTTTGCATTCAGAATTCAGCTCGTTTCTGTGATTTTTTATATAACTTCATATATTTTATTTTTAAACTTGACTTATTGCTACATATTTTTTATTCTTTACATACTTTATTTTAACTTGACTTATTAATACATATTTTTATTTTGTACATCTTAATTATTTATATTTACATTTTTTTACTCATGAAAATCTAAATTATATAGAATATGGTGATTGGGGAAGTTCTCGAAAAAAACAAATACATTTGTTTATTAATTTATCCAGTATGTCCTGCTTTACAACATGACATAATACATTTGATATATTTATATATATATATATATGTGTGTGTGTATATATATATATATATATATATATATATATATATATATATATATATATATATGTGTATGCATATATATATATGCATATATTTAAATGTAATGACATACATACACGTAACCTAATACATATAACGTATAGCGGGTACCACAGGAACCATTGTTATCGCGGTGTCCGTATTGCCGGACGAAGCTACCGATATGCGCCTGTCGTGCACACACCGCAGCGCTCCGTACTATTGCGCAATACTTGTATTACGTAATGCCGCGAGATTACGCGAGAGATGATGACTGCGCGTGTCGGTACTAGGGGAGCTGTAACAGGGGCGGGGACCGGGGGATATGCCCCCCACTTTACAATATAGGGGGACCTCCTATATGTATTGGTCCCCCCCCCACTTTTACAACCAAATGTATTATGATTGGTTGTTCCCTCCTACATACACACCATGGTTCCAGCGCCCTAGCGATGACCCTAGTGATGAGTGCTGGACGTTAGACTGCGGTTACCGGGTAACATTGGCGAGTACCCTAGAAGAGGTTTCTGGAAGGTTCCCACCCCGACTATTATCACGGCTACATCTATCATATCTCTTACGTATATAAAATATAGTTTATTATGACTTCAAAAACACATGTGATTATAGGCGTCATTAGATAATTATCTATAATGTATTATGATGTATTATAATACAAACGAAAAACAAAATTAAATAGAAAACGAATACAAAAATAGAACGAATTATAATTCGTACAATACTTGCATAAAATGATTTACAATGGAAATACAGTTTACGTGTGAAACAATGAAAGTGATGCTGTACAACGGATATCATATGGTAGTGAATTCCAGCTTTTCGGAGCAATAACCGATAAATCTGATTCATAGTAGGCCAACGATGTTGAGCGTTTCACCAACTTAATGACATGGCATCTTATCGTATTACTCTTATCTTTCCTATCTCCATTATCTCCATTATCTCCAATATCTCTATTATTCATCGATAAGCCTACAGTTATTACCGAGGGTGCAGTGAGCTAATATTTTACCTAGTATTCTGTAAATACCGATATTTATACGAATGCATATATGTGTGTGTGTGCGTGTTCGTATACTAATAACGTATTAATGTCATTGTTATTTTGGTGGAGTCCTTTCATCCCTTCCAGAAATTTAGATGAAATTTTCACTTATAATTATTGACGATATAATATATGACCTTCATAGCCGGCATATATATATATATATATATATATATATATATATGTGTGTATGTGTGTTTGCGTGTGTGTTTGTGTACGTGTGTAATATATCTATCTTCTTTGATATGTTCGATGGCGATAATAAGATACGTATACGCCATTGTAGCCGTTTAATTATTATTTCATTATTTATCGATGTACGTTTAGTATCGCGCTTTATAGTTACAGTGATCACTGGTGTATCTGTACACAGCTGTTTGCGCACAGCTGTATACATATAGGTACGTACAATGTACGTCGTGCGTACACATAGTTATGTGTACGCTAAGCTGGATCGTACTTGTATAATTGAAAAGCCCTAGATTATTCTTAAAGGAAATTGCACGTGTATTAAGTTGGCTTTAATAAAAATGAAAATAATTCTGTGGTTTTGGAGCGATATTTGATTTAACAAATACATGTAATAATATATTATATGTAATATCATCGGAATTTAACAAAAAAAAGGAACTTATTAAATATGATAGAATTTAATACATTAATTATAATTATTATAAAATCAATGATATACTTAAGATACAAAAAAAATTCAAAAAAATGCCACATTTTTTTGGTGGCCATTGACAAATTAAAAAAAAACTATATTATAAATTGTTAATCATCATTTTTTTTAAATTATTAAATTAATAAATAATAATAAGGAGATATATATTGCATGTTAACATTTGTATCTATCCCATACTAGTTTTCTAGGAAAAAGCGCCTAATTACTAATGCGTGGAACTAATTTTTGTTTTCGAATTTTGCTTTCTATAGGTTCTATCTTAATATACGTAGAGGGCTAATATCTATCATATATAAACCATGCTCCACGAGCCGGCTTAACGTGCGTAGGCACGAAGTGTACATTGTACACACATGTTTAGCTGCTGATATCAACAATTGAATGCGACTCGCAGTGTACGCCATACACTACACACTGCACTGCAGTGCTATATACATGTGTATACACATGCTGTATACAGCACTGTACACTCGCGCGCGCGACCACATTTATAACGTCAATATAAATAAGCCGCCATCTCGATATAAATACCCGAATATAGTGACATAAATACCCTAATATAGTAACATAAATACCCTAATATAGTAACATAAATACCCAATATAGTAACGTATAACCACACGAATCGTGTAACCGAAATAGAGATATTACGTCACGTGATAGCCACGTCGGGTTATGTAATACCCGCGGATATAATGCGCGCAAACCACGTTCTTACGTAATTACGTAATTGAAACCAGTCGGGAGGTCACTTGGGGTCACGGTACATGTAAATTGTGTCTTTATTGCGCAGTATATATCGTTTATTTGGGTGGTATGTCTAATTAAATTAATATTCAACGTTTTACTCTTGATTACATATTATCTTAATTAAAATCATTCTTATATAATTATTACGTACAATTCTGTTTTCTAGGATTTCCGGACGAAATTATATTTATAATGTTATCAAATGTGAGAGTATATATATATATATATATATATATATAAACAGATCATACGCAGAGGCATACGTCGAACACAATCGCATACGTGTATACCTACCCACCTACCCACACACCTACCCACACACCTACCCACGCACATACAAGCGCACAGCTATACGCGTGGCTCATACACTAGAGCTGTAACACGTGATGTTACTGCACGTTACACGGTGTTCTATAAATAGATATCTATTCTATAAATAGACGCGTAGACGCAGAGAGGATACTTCATTGTCGTTCTCATATTTAAATAATACTCCTCCTCCTCCGAACTAACATACGATACTATTGTCATAATCATCAGTGGCATTATTATTATTATTATTATTATTATTATTATTATTATTATTATTATTTGTATTATTATTATTATTATTATTATTATTATTATTTGTATTATTATTATTATTATTATTATTATTATTATTATTATTATTATTATTATTATTATTATTATTATTATTATTATTATTATTATTATTATTATTATTATTATTATTATTATTATTATTATTATTATTATTATTATTATTATTATTATTATTATTATTATTATTATTATTATTATTATTATTATTATTATTATTATTATTATTAATTATAAATAGAAATCGTAGAAGCCGTAAAGCTCCCGTTCTCTCGCGGATCAACGATCGTAATAACAATAGCAGCCGATAGAGGACGCGCTTTAATAGTGTCGCCAGCGGTCGCTAGTCTACTCGCTGGTCACGTGATCGAGTGGTGTCGGCTAAAGGTTAAAGGTCACCTCGCCGATAACGGGAGGCGATATCTGGACGCAAGGGTCAAAGGTGAACCGCTCGTAACTCTCTCTCTCTCTCGATCTCGAGTTATGCAACTGTCACGTTCCGTGTGATAGTGACGTGTTTCTATATTTAGAATAGAATATAAATATTAATATGTTTATATATGTGTATATATTAATATATATATATATATATATATATATATACATATATATATATATATATATATATATGCATGTATATGGTTCTATAAATTGATCTATAATTAAATATATATATATAAATTAGTATCAATTAGTAGATGTGGCTTGAACGCATTTAAATTTTTAGTAATTAGTATAAATGTTGATTTGATATTTTCGGTTATTTAAATAATGAAAATTTTTTTTTTCATTTCTGTCTTGTAAATTGTAAAAGAAAGCGTAGTTTATAATTAGATTAACTAGTTTAATCTAGTTATCTAATTAGAGATACGCCCACTACGCCCATCACGCGATCTCGTTATTCTCTAGAAGTTCGGTATGATATGGTTTATTAATGAATTTCGTTAATTTCTCGATTTGACCAACACGTCCACCCTCCATTTTCAATCAAACTACATCCACGAACACCCACATTCCCCATATACCCCATCCACGAACCACACCACATTCAATAACATATATAACATGTCGCGAGCTACAATTCTCCGGTTTCCGGAGTCAACATATATATATATATATATATACATATATTTGTATACATGTATTATCATTAATCACATGCTGTCATATATTAATGCTTATCTTAATTAATATACATCAGATCGGATGTATCGATATCACAGAGCTTTCTCTCTAGCTCTATGATCGACACATTATCAGTGGATGTGTGTGTGGATATGTGTGTGGATATATCCTGAGTGTATATATGATTATTTATCTCTGAGCGCTGAGAGCTTATCTCTGATAGATTATCTCTGATAGATTATCTCTGATAGATTATCGCCGATAGATTATCGCTGATAACTACATTATTATCTCTGATTGTTTATCTGTGAATACTTACTACCGATAAACGCTAGCAACGCTACTAATACCTGTACAACTCGCTATTAAACGCACGTTTCGCACGCATGTGAGCGCGGAGTGGTGCGAAGGTCAAGCCGAGAAGCGCCGCACATCTCAAGGTCACGTCCTACCGTCGTCCAACATACAGGTTATATAGCCACCGTGTACATGAGCGGCGGTGTGCTGGTGCGAGTACGACGGTGTGCGCGCACGATAGAACGCGACGAGCGCTCCCCTCCCCGCTCCGATTAATTAGCTCTCGTTACGATATCGGTCCTATTACGACCTCTACTGACCTCTACTGACCTATACTGACCACTACTGATCACTACTGACCACTACTGACCACTACTGACCAGTACTGACCAATACTGACCTCTACTGACCAATACTGACCACTACTGACCAATACTGATCACTACTGACCACTACTGACCACTACTGACCAATACTGACCACTACTGACCACTACTAACCACTACTGAACACTACTGACCACTACTGACCACCACTGTCCACCACTGACAACTACTGATCACTATTGACCACTACTGACCACCTCTACTGACCAATACTGACCACTACATAAATCTTTCTCCATCCATGCTCCAAAAATCTGGAATGATCTACCTCACCATATCCGATCAATTGACTCAACTGTAACATTCAAATCAAAGCTAAAAACATACCTTTTTGCCCAATAATATTGAAAGCACGTCCGAAAACTTCAATAAAGAAGTTGATGGAAGTGCCTAAACCAATTAGGTAACAGGTAACAGGTACTGACCACCTATACTGACCAATACTAACCACTACTGATCACTACTGACCACTACTGACCATTACTGACCACTACTATTGCGCAATGTAGCCATGTTGCGTCAGTAATGAGTCTCTCTGTGATGTTATGTGTTCATACGCATGCCAGAGCGTATGTGTGTATGCGTTGTAGCGTATATATTCACAATGTCAGCTATTCTAACCAATCAGGAGTGGTAAAACAATGTCAATAATCATAATAATAACAATGTAATGTGAATAAAGGGTAAAACCATCCAACAGACATGCGCGTGAGTGCTTTAAGCTAGTTTTTCAACTAGGTGATTTCGGAAAATTATAAAATGTAGTTCACAAACATAGAATATCGTATCTTTTTCAATGCAAAGTATACTTAATCTTAAAAGCGCGGGCGCAATATCAAAAATTGTTTAAATTGGGTCAAATTTGTTTGTAACTTACTTTTTGATGTATTCTCTATAAGATATTTACTAGAGCATTTTGTATACTTAAAAATGTCATAATAATTGAAATTGATTGACACAATGCCGAGCTCCATTGCATAGAAGTTTAACACTGCAACATACACCCCTTAGGGGGGCCCTTAACACCGGGTTAACAGGAAGCACACTACAACACGATACTAACCCTCTATATGCATAGCAAATGTGAACTAATGTTATCAATAACAAATATAGATAATTATTTAATAAAAATGCTCAACATTGTTGATGCCTTGCGCACGCGTCAATGATCTCGACACAATATCAGTACGTGGTTCTATCTCGTTAGTAAGGCACGTGTAATACAATTGTTATAAGTTGTATAATTTAGTTATGTATTACATTATTGTTTCGTGTCTTTTTTGCATATTATTTCATTTTATAATTTTATATACATATGCGTATACGTATACATGTATGTAAATATTAACGTATTCAACTATCTTTCTATCTATATATTTATATATATAATGTATTTATTTAATAGTAATAATTTTATAATTTGTAATGTTCGAATAATATATATATCATATTATTAACATATATATTTAATTAAATTAATAATAATATATATATATATATATATATATAATGAAAATATACTATTAATGTTATAAAATATACATTGAAAAATAGTATTATAAATAAATATAAACATACATAATATCAATGTAATATTATATTATAATATTATAATATCTATACATATTTAATATAATGTACATATTTTGTTGTACATATGTGACCATAACTTTTTATTTGTTAAGGGTATCTATAAAAACGAAAATATGACTCTTATTGTAGAATTTAATAAGCTGTATAGTGAATATAAAAATTAAATTAAATAATATTAAAATTAGGATGAAAACCTACATATAAATATCATAAATTATTAACTTTATTCGTTTTTAGGTTTGATTACCAATGTATAATATCTATATAGATATGATAATGTTCTTTTTTAAATTAATGTATTTGTAATACATTTTACCAATAGAAAACTTATTAAATTCTATAATAGACTTCATATTTTAGTTTTTTCAAATTGATATTTAAACAGTTATGATCAAAAACGTGCAACTAAAAGCGTTAATAAAATATTAGATGTGGATTATGATTTAATTTCAACCGCTATATTACTATTCGTGTCTATAAAAGTTCGTAATCTAGCGATTTCATTAGATATATATGCATATATTATATACATAGGAGTAAACAAGTATATTGTATTGCACTATAATTAACTAGACAATAATTGAATAACGTAATAATTACATTTAAAGTTACGAAATTATTTTGGAAATAGTAATTATTATATGAAAAATAAGTTTTTATAGTGAATTATACATATTAATAATGTGTATGTATCTCCGTAATCCATTTGTTTATAAAAATATAAGTGGTTTAATGATGTTAATTACTGACATTTGTGAAATAATCTAATTAATATTATTTAATAAATAAAATAGATTTATTGAAATATTTAAAATATATATTTGTTATTTTAAAAATAAGGTCATATAGGTCATGCTAGGTCATGTGATGTGTCATGTGACTTGTTTTAAATTTTAATTATTCGAATTGACGTGCAATCCTACACTCGCTACCGGTTGGGCGTGACATTCTTTATTTCTGTTAATTTCGTATTATTCTTTGTTTATTTCAATGACGTATACGTTATTATCAGTCATTATGTCAACTGTGTACCTTCGTCTAGGTATTTGCCTAATAAACAATTAATGTCAATGTAATTTAAGTTATTGTAGAGACCTATACCGCCATATAAGCAAATCAATATAAGCTAGTCTAAGCAAAATATAATCTATTAATAGAACACAAAAACACTAATGACACAAATGACACAAATAAAAATGTACACATATGAAGTTAGAAATGATAGAATATGAAACAGAGAAGAGGTGATATTGTAGTATGTTTAAAATAATACCAGTTATGCATATGGAATATATTTAAATGTATTGGAAAATTATCCCACGAATAGAAATTGTTCACGCTCAGATATTAAGTGAACGAAGATGGAGTTTATCGAGTAAAATAAGACTATTGTGTTATAGTATTATAGGAGACTTACCAGAATGTGGCGAATTATGCAGGTGAGTTGTAATATGTATTATTTGTAATAAGTTGCAGGTTGTTTATGCTGTATACAGATACGAGTAATTAAAGTGATTTATATTCTATAGTAGGAGCAAATAACTATATAACGCCATTGAAATCATTAGATAGTCATAATCTATAATGAAAACCATGAAAACAATGAAAACTAATACAATATACCGATATATCGTATTATGACCAAATTAAGGAATATCAAATTTATAAATTTATTATTTTTAAATTGACCTAGTGAGGGAAAACACTATTATGCCCTAATAAGGAATACCGATGATTCACAGAGGTACGCCTAGGTATATATACCTACGTATACGCCTATGTTAAGTGATAATATACGGATAATAAGTAGGACATAGTACAGGGTGCGGGGATGAGATACACATACATAAGCTTTAAACCTATTACGTTATTTAGTATTAATAGTATATAATTATATCGATAATAATATCTATATCCATATATATATATAAATATATATATATATATATATATATAAATATATATATATATATATTGTTCTTGTTATTGTTTTTTTATTTATTTATTTTCAAATTGTTATTACCTTCATTATTATTGTCTTATATGACGCCGATAAACATATGATGTTTTGTAGTCAATAAACTATTTAATGATAATAAAATATATATATATATACACTGAAATTAGGTTAATTGAATAGTAGAAGCTTTAGAAATATTACAAACACTTAGTTTTTAATATTAACAATTATAGTATCTATGGTCGATTAATTAGCTCTCGTTACGATATCGGTCCTATTACGACCTCTACTGACCTCTACTGACCTCTACTGACCACTACTGATCACTACTGACCACTACTGACCACTACTGACCAGTACTGACCAATACTGACCTCTACTGACCAATACTGACCACTACTGACCAATACTGATCACTACTGACCACTACTGACCACTACTGACCAATACTGACCACTACTGACAACTACTGACCACTACTGAACACTACTGACCACTACTGACCACCACTGACCACCACTGACAACTACTGATCACTATTGACCACTACTGACCACCTCTACTGACCAATACTGACCACTACTGACCACTACTGATCACTACTGAGTCAGTAGTACTGACCACTACTGACCACTACTGATCTCTACTGACCACTACTGACCTCTACTGACCACTACTGACCACTACTGACCACTACTGACACCTACTGACCTCTACTGACCAATACTGACCACTACTGACCACTACTGACCACTACTCCCTTATTTAAAATTATTGACAAATACCCCACTATAGACTATCACTCGTATGCTGATGACATACAGTTACACTGTAGATTGATATACCCTAACAATGACATAAATTTACTTAACAACTGCATTACTGATATACATAACTGGCTCACCAACAACTCATTATTACTAAACTGTCTTAAAACTGAATCAATGCATATTAAAACATCTACCACTATATTCATTCCACCACAAATTACCATTAACAATCTGAGTATTTCTTATGCTAATAAAATAAAAAATCTTGGTATATTAATCGACCCAACACTACAATTCAACATCCAGACTAAATCACTATCACAGTCAATTAACTACATACTACACAACTTACGAACAATAAGACCCTTCATTAATTTTAATACTGCAAAACTCCTCGCTACATCCCTCATTCTTCCCCGCCTTGATTACTGTAATTCCTGTCTCTATGCTTCCTCACAATCTATAATAAATAAACTCCAACGCCTTCAGAACTCAGCCATCAGATTTATATTCAACATAACTAAATATTCCAGACAACATATATCCCCTTTGAGAACCAAATTACATTGGCTGCCAATAAAATCCCGTATAATTTACAAAATTGCACTCACCATACATTTAGCTACACATCATAACACACCAGACTATCTTGCCAACTTACTAACTCCCAACACAACTATTTACGAACAAAGACACATAAACAAATTCAAATTAAAAACTCCAGTTCTATTACATTTAACATCTTCACAACATAAATCTTTCTCCATCCATGCTCCAAAAATCTGGAATGATCTACCTCACCATATCCGATCAATTGACTCAACTGTAACATTCAAATCAAAGCTAAAAACATACCTTTTTGCCCAATAATATTGAAAGCACGTCCGAAAACTTCAATAAAGAAGTTGATGGAAGTGCCTAAACCAATTAGGTAACAGGTAACAGGTACTGACCACCTATACTGACCAATACTGACCACTACTGACCTCTACTGACTTCTACTGACCAATACTGACCACTACTGACCACTACTGACCACTACTGACAACTACTGACCTCTACTGACCTCTACTGACCACTACTGACCACTACTGACCACTACTGACCACTATTGACCTCTACTGATCACTACTGACCACTACTGACCATTACTGACCACTACTATTGCGCAATGTAGCCATGTTGCGTCAGTAATGAGTCTCTCTGTGATGTTATGTGTTCGTACGCATGCCAGAGCGTATGTGTGTACGCATGCGTTGTAGCGTATATGTTCACAATGTCAGCTATTCTAACCAATCAGGAGTGGTAAAACAATGTCAATAATCATAATAATAACAATGTAATGTGAATAAAGGGTAAAACCATCCAACAGACATGCGCGTGAGTGCTTTAAGCTAGTTTTTCAACTAGGTGATTTCGGAAAATTATAAAATGTAGTTCACAAACATAGAATATCGTATATTTTTCAATGCAAATTATACGTAATCTTAAAAGCGCGGGCGCAATATCAAAAATTGTTTAAATTGGGTCAAATTTGTTTGTAACTTACTTTTTGATGTATTCTCTATAAGATATTTACTAGAGAATTTTGTATACTTAAAAATGTCATAATAATTGAAATTGATTGACACAATGCCGAGCTCCATTGCATAGAAGTTTAACACTGCAACATACACCCCTTAGGGGGGCCCTTAACACCGGGTTAACAGGAAGCACACTACAACACGATACTAACCCTCTATATGCATAGCAAATGTGAACTAATGTTATCAATAACAAATATAGATAATTATTTAATAAAAATGCTCAACATTGTTGATGCCTTGCCCACGCGTCAATGATCTCGACACAATATCAGTACGTGGTTCTATCTCGTTAGTAAGGCACGTGTAATACAATTGTTATAAGTTGTATAATTTAGTTATTTATTACATTATTGTTTCGTGTATTTTTTGCATATTATTTCATTTTATAATTTTATATACATACGTATGCGTATACATGTATGTAAATATTAACGTATTCAACTATCTTTCTATCTATATATTTATATATATAATGTATTTATTTAATAGTAATAATTTTATAATTTGTAATGTTCGAATAATATATATATCATATTATTAACATATATATTTAATTAAATTAATAATAATATATATATATAATGAAAATATACTATTAATGTTATAAAATATACATTGAAAAATAGTATTATAAATAAATATAAACATACATAATATCAATGTAATATTATATTATAATATTATAATATCTATACATATTTAATATAATGTACATATTTTGTTGTACATATGTGACTATAACTTTTTATTTGTTAAGGGTATCTATAAAAACGAAAATATGACTCTTATTGTAGAATTTAATAAGCTTTATAGTGAATATAAAAATTAAATTAAATAATATTAAAATTAGGATGAAAACCTACATATAAATATCATAAATTATTAACTTTATTCGTTTTTAGGTTTGATTACCAATGTATAATATCTATATAGATATGATAATGTGCTTTTTTAAATTAATGTATTTGTAATACATTTTACCAATAGAAAACTTATTAAATTCTATAATAGACTTCATATTTTAGTTTTTTCAAATTGATATTTAAACAGTTATGATCAAAAACGTGCAACTAAAAGCGTTAATAAAATATTAGATGTGGATTATGATTTAATTTCAACCGCTATATTACTATTCGTGTCTATAAAAGTTCGTAATCTAGCGATTTCATTAGATATATATGCATATATTATATACATAGGAGTAAACAAGTATATTGTATTGCACTATAATTAACTAGACAATAATTGAATAACGTAATAATTACATTTAAAGTTACGAAATTATTTTGGAAATAGTAATTATTATATGAAAAATAAGTTTTTATAGTGAATTATACATATTAATAATGTGTATGTATCTCCGTAATCCATTTGTTTATAAAAATATAAGTGGTTTAATGATGTTAATTACTGACATTTGTGAAATAATCTAATTAATATTATTTAATAAATAAAATAGATTTATTGAAATATTTAAAATATATATTTGTTATTTTAAAAATAAGGTCATATAGGTCATGCTAGGTCATGTGATGTGTCATGTGACTTGTTTTAAATTTTAATTATTCGAATTGACGTGCAATCCTACACTCGCTACCGGTTGGGCGTGACATTCTTTATTTCTGTTAATTTCGTATTATTCTTTGTTTATTTCAATGACGTATACGTTATTATCAGTCATTATGTCAACTGTGTACCTTCGTCTAGGTATTTGCCTAATAAACAATTAATGTCAATGTAATTTAAGTTATTGTAGAGACCTATACCGCCATCTAAGCAAATCAATATAAGCTAGTCTAAGCAAAATATAATCTATTAATAGAACACAAAAACACTAATGACACAAATGACACAAATAAAAATGTACACATATGAAGTTAGAAATGATAGATTATGAAACAGAGAAGAGGTGATATTGTAGTATGTTTAAAATAATACCAGTTATGCATATGGAATATATTTAAATGTATTGGAAAATTATCCCACGAATAGAAATTGTTCACGCTCAGATATTAAGTGAACGAAGATGGAGTTTATCGAGTAAAATAAGACTATTGTGTTATAGTATTATAGGAGACTTACCAGAATGTGGCGAATTATGCAGGTGAATTTGTAATATGTATTATTTGTAATAAGTTGCAGGTTGTTTATGCTGTATACAGATACGAGTAATTAAAGTGATTTATATTCTATAGTAGGAGCAAATAACTATATAACGCCATTGAAATCATTAGATAGTCATAATCTATAATGAAAACCATGAAAACAATGAAAACTAATACAATATACCGATATATCGTATTATGACCAAATTAAGGAATATCAAATTTATAAATTTATTATTTTTAAATTGACCTAGTGAGGGAAAACACTATTATGTCCTAATAAGGAATACCGATGATTCACAGAGGTACGCCTAGGTATATATACCTACGTATACGCCTAGGTTAAGTGATAATATACGGATAATAAGTAGGACATAGTACAGGGTGCGGGGATGAGATACACATACATAAGCTTTAAACCTATTACGTTATTTAGTATTAATAGTATATAATTATATCGATAATAATATCTATATCCATATATATATATATATATAAATATATATATATATATAAATATATATATATATATATATATTGTTCTTGTTATTGTTTTTTTATTTATTTATTTTCAAATTGTTATTACCTTCATTATTATTGTCTTATATGACGCCGATAAACATATGATGTTTTGTAGTCAATAAACTATTTAATGATAATAAAATATATATATATATACACTGAAATTAGGTTAATTGAATAGTAGAAGCTTTAGAAATATTACAAACACTTAGTTTTTAATATTAACAATTATAGTATCTATGGTTAATGAAAATATTACAGTGAGACATAAAAAAAGACTTTTCTATAAAGAGAACGAGATACTAAGTAGACACGTGACTAGGAGAGTCACGTGCACATATTAGTCACGTGTAGGAGGTGTCACACTTACGAGTACGTATAACAACACACATACACACACAATATATACATGGTGCATACGTGATTGAGATGTTTATATAGGTAGAACCTACATCAGCAGATGTCTGCAACAGATGATTTAGATACCTATTCAGAACGAATAAGAGACGTGAGCTCTCGTGAGATCTGGGTGATCGCATACCTCTAGAGTTCTTATATTATCAGTGTCTTCTTCTAGAACATTCTGGAAATAAACTTATCATAAGTTTCTTCGATATATTATAATTCGACGGTATATATATAGTACTACTTTTAGTAAGCAGTAATAGTATCACAAATAGTAGCAGTCGTATACGACTGCTACTATAGTATCAGTGTTGATACTAGTATTGCTATCAGCGGTATCAGTACTATAGTATTAGTATACTATAACAATAACAGCCCTCCGATCGCAATAATTAATTCTAATTCGATTAAAGTAAGCCGTCCGCAATCCATTATACGACAGCACTAAAGGCGCCGATTATACGGTCACGTGATGAGTGACCGCTACGGCGATAGTGACCCACTCGCATTATCATATCACTGTAGCGACACCGTCACTGTATTACCTACACCTCGGTTAACTACTTGATAAGAAGACGACGTACGATGTTGTCAATTCGATAGGTTCCGAGGTGTTAAATATAACAGGTTTAATATAGGCCATAGTTCACATACAATGTAGCAGCGGATCATTCACCGAACGCAGCACATACCCGCAGAATTTCTATATACAATATATATATATATATATATATATATATATATATATATATATAATATATACCTACGAAAACCCAACAACTTATACATTGATTTATAGAAATACTAAGTGATCATATAAAAACAACAACAAAGTAAATCACGTCAAATTAGTACATAATGTAATGATTTTGTTCGTGTATTTGTTGATTTAGTACATTAATTTTAATCGTATACTCATTATAATGTTTTATTACATTTTATATATACAACATTATATAATTAAATAGATAATATATTTTATAAATTTCATTTATGTTATATATATATATATATATATATTTATACATTATTTACAATATATAATATAATATAATAATAATAATAATAATAATAATAATAATAATAATAATATATTATATTTTCAATATAATTTAAACATTTATCGGACTTCTAAAATACTTATTTAGTGTTTTATTTATCGTAGAAACACAATTTAAAATATTTTATATATATATATTTGAAAATTTAAAGAATTTTACTCTAAAAATGTGAATACCATGCGTCCTTAACATAGTTGTGATGTATTAGTCACTATTTCAATTACATCCATCATGACTCATGATTCATGACTGATGGTGACTGTAATTCAGCATAACCAGTGTGTGTAGGTTGTACCACAAGTAATGTGCAGTTAAGCTCGGTCTGGGTTACAACTAGCGCCATATAACATGCATAAGGGCTATACCATGGGGTTATACTATATTGTTAGGCGTTTAGCTGTGTTGCGCATGTGCAATGTACAATGGACACTGTACAATGTGTACAGTGTACATTGTATAGTGTACAATGTACATTGCAGTACGTTGGAAACTGTACATTGTAGTACATTGTATATAGTACATTGTACATTGTACATTGCAGTACGTTGGAAACTGTACAATGTAGTACAGTATACCTTGTATAGTGTACATTGTACATTGCAGTACATTGGAAACTGTACATTGTAGTACATTGTATATTGTACATTGTACATTGTACATTGCAGTACGTTGGAAACTGTACATTGTAGTTCAGTATACATTGTATATTGTACATTGTACATTGCAGTACGTTGGAAACTGTACATTGTAGTTCAGTATATATTGTATATTGTACATTGCAGTACGTTGGAAACTGTACAATGTAGTACATTGTATATTGTACATTGTACATTGCAGTACTTTGGAAGCTGTACAATGTAGTTCAGTATATATTGTATATTGTACATTGTATATCGTATACGATGTACTATAGTACATTGTACAATGTACATGCATAGCACATTAAAGCTAAGCGTAACTATAGTCCACACTTGCCGCATAACCCGGTAACACGCTAGATCTCGTTCGTTTTAATCTGATAACATGACCATGGTGTGTATATAGGGTGAAGTTAGGCATATAGGGTGAAGTAAGGCATACACGTCATAGGTTGTGGTGGTGGTAGTGTAATGCTTACATGTGATAGCGGGTTACAGGTGTAACTATATATAGTGATAACCTCATTGTTTTAATTAGCGGTTCGTTTTCAAGTATCGTTCGTTGATACTTAACTATGATATTATCTATACACTTATTAACAATTATTTTATTTTATTTTATATTTATATAGTTTATATTCGTTGATCTACGGACATGTTGCTGTCTCGATAACATTAATAGGCCTTCTATATCGACCTGAGAGTTAACATCATATCTGATATTATTATTCTTATTAGTATTATATTGTGTAAGTGGGTATACCAATATATAGTGTTAAAGAGTCAGACTATAAAAGAGGAGCGTGTTAAGAAAGAAGATGGCAAGGTTATATAGTGTTAAGGATAGAGGGTGTTTAGAAGGATTGTTTACACCCCACAAAAACATATAGGATGTTAATGAGGTATACCTAATTAGTCCCTAGAGGGTGTTAAGGAATGAAGGTTATAGATAGTAATGGTGATGGGTATAGATGCAACTGGGTGTTAAGAAGGTTGGGGCTAATGAGATCAAGTGTTAAGCGTTAATGAGGTGTTAATGAGGCGTTAATGAGGTATACACCCTATATGGTGTAAAGTATGAGCTGTGTGGGTGGAAATCAGTGGTAGTCTATATACATACACACACCGTACAGTGTACACTGTACACCCATTGTAAGAAGGGATTACGAGATTAGAATTCACGATGCGGTAATGGAATAACTAATGTATATACGCATATACCCATACATTATATATGCGTATATATAATAATAATAATATTTATTTGTTGAAATTACACACACACACACACACATATATATATATATATATATATATATATATATATATATATTATTATTATCAGATTTAGGTTTACACCCGGGTTTTAGGTATAAGAATGACAAATATAAGAAGAATGAAAACAATGAAGTAAATTTAAACATAAAAGAAAAAGTTTCAATAAAATATGATTAGGTTATTAACAATAAAGTTAAAGAATATTAGTAGTCAGGAAGGAAAATAATATAGAGAAAAATAAAAAATGTTAACCTCAAATACGAAATGGTATTTAATTTATTTTTTATTTAATTTATTTTAGTGAATATCAAATATAAAAAACAAAAGTTCAGTAAAATAATATTATCAATGCCAGTAAAATAATAGAATGTAAAATTAAATACGAAATGGAATTCAATTGTCTTTAATTGTTTACATAAAAGTCAATAAATTAAAAATATTAATAAATATAAAAGTGGATCTTAGTATAAAATACCAAACTAGAGAATTTTCAAAATATAATATTAAAATTAAAAATAAATTAAATATAGATTATAAGTTTACTGTGTATGAAGATAACAAGTTTTTATACAAAAGTTTCCTAAATATCTTAAAAAATATTATCAAGTTTATTCCAGGAAATTGGTCCAACATATATTAAAGTTCGTCTACACAATGAATAATACTTTTTCTTAGTTTCACGAAATAAATATTTTATATTATTTTTATACATTTTGTAAATAAAGAAGTCATTTTCAGATTTAGAAATTTTATATTTTTTATATAATAATTGTTTTTTCCTATAAGCCTTTTTAAGATCACAGGTATTCCATGGAATGCATTTATTTTTATGTGACACTTTATTAATTTTTGGACAGTATCTATCAACATTTAATATAAAGTATTCCAAGAATAAATTCCAGGACTTTTCTGTATCGTTAGTTTTTATGAATTCCCAGTTTGTTTTATTATTTAAAATAGATTAAATATGGTTTTATCATTAATTTGATTTTGTTTAATTTTAGGAGATTTAAATTTATATTGAGGTTTGTTAGAACCCTGGGGGTAGAACAAGGGTTAGAACATTGTAAATATAAAACAATTGGAAAATGATCTGATATATCTGAAATAATTATTCCTGAAAATCTATTCATATTATGATTACAATTTGTAAATATGTTATCAATTATAGATGAAGAATTATGTTTAGTGTCGATTCTAGTTGGACGATTAATTAGATGGGTACAACCTAATTCGAATTCATTGTATCAAAAAATGTATTAACCACTTTACTTGTATGTATATGCACTAGGTCAATATTAAAGTCTCCACAGATAATAATTTTGTTATCATTAATAACATGCTGCTGCAAATTATTTATTAAGAAATCAATAAATGTAGAGTAAGCTATATATTCTTCAATATATATATATATATATATATATATATATATATATATATATATATATTTAAAACAATACAAATAGAGGATAAAAATGGACAACTAAAGAAGTCACAGACTTCGCACAAAGATGGCTTATAAGCTTTTTACTGTTTCACTGATCCAGGAATTATATTCATATACCCAGGCAATATATATATATATATACATTTATATTATACACATTATATATATATATATATATATATATATATATATATATATATATATATATATATATGTATATGTAGACATGAAGATGAAGTTAATCAGTATCACCTCGGGAATTAAGTTTTATTGTTTTTTAATACTTTTATAATGTGTCGGCGTGTGCGTTAATAGTGAGTTTGGTCGCTTTATAGTGCGCTCGCTCTAGTGTGCGAATATATCTAAGATCGAACGTTTAACGTAATCGATAAAAGTGTATACAATATAGTATATCATAGTAGTGTAGTACTACTACATGTTATGTACTTATCGTGTATGGTAGACATATTAAGATGACATACAATACTATATAATATATAGTATATATATATATATATATATTTATATATAGATTGACATATGATTTATGTACACGCCTATATTATCCTATATTCAAAAACGCAGATTATATTTAATACAAATACACCTGGACCGTCTAGAAAGATTTCGATAAATAAGATATTACTGTTGAATGCGATGAAGTTCATAACGAAACACAATTCGAATGTGCGTCGAGTTATTTTATAGAACTTCACTAACTCCATAAGTCTAACTCCATAAGACTAACTCCATAAGACTAACTCCAATAAATAGGTTATTTCATTAAATACTAGCTACACGAATTGATACTACCATATATGGTGTTATATACACACACTATATATGTACACCGTAGTGTTGGATCCTCGTCAAAAAGTATTTATTAGAAAATACGGTATTGCAGAATATATATTTTTTATTAAAATTGAATCTTTTTTATTATATATAAACAAACTTATACATAAATAAACCTCACGTCGGCTGAACACATACGCTCGATCATAGAGTTAGAGAGAAAGGGTTTCTCTCTAACTCTATGCGCTCGATATGCGATAAGTCACAGTGTCTCACGATGCTATTATCGCTATTGCTAATAGAGCTGCACTACCGACAACAAGCATAGAGCACGTCTAACGGGCTTAGGGTGTGTTTTTGGTCAACCACAGGTGGAACAACCACAGGTGTACGAGAAATTCGTATTCACTGCATGTAAAAATCCAACTGTTACAAACTAGACGTGTTTTGTAACAGTTGCATTTTTACATGCAGTAAATACGAATTTCTCGTACACCTGTGGTTGTTCCACCTGTGGTTGTTCCACCTGTGGTTGACCAAAAACACACCCTTACACTAATTACAATACTCGGCTTAAATATAAGAAAGGTATATCGCCTAGTATCTAAGTTAATCGCGGCGTAAAACGAGGTTATCCCGTGTCACCCTCATTGTTAGTATATTCTGTCATCCTTAATGCGGTCATTGATTACGCAACTTCCGACTTACCCAGTTCTATTATCAGTTCTAACAGCATCGTTCTGTAATAGGTATTCGCTGATGATCTCGTACTCCTGCACTCGGGATAAGGCTATACGTGAAGCTCGAGTAGATCATGTTTTACATTGACTTATAGACGTGCCTAAAGAAATTACGTTATAATTACGATTACAATTATAATATGATTATAGTTATGAAAATAATGATTGTTATAATTACGTTAATTATCTCTATACCCCGATGATTGTGTGTTTGATATTAATTCCAGAACCCTAAAGGCAAATGTAGTGTGTCTGTAATACATGGATGCATGTAATATATGCATATAGATTTATAGTAATTGATAATATTTCCTTCCTTAAACTATTGACTATTAATGATATATATATATAAATTCATAGGTATAAAAATAGAACCTATACATAGATACTATATATAAAAATAGAAACTATAGATGATAAAATTAATATAATATCCATAGAATTAACATCTAAAGTTACTATAAATAACCAAAGCCCTATCAAAATCAAAAAACTGACTTGACATACTAAATAGTTTACCAAGTGTATTACGTAAGCTAATGTTATCTAACATATACCAATTCACTCACAACTATGGATTAGATTAATTAGATCATTTGTTAAGTTTTCATTTGGTATATACCAATATACTATAGTACTATAGTACTATAGTATTCATTTGGTAGTTGCGACTACCCAACTATACATATCTCGGTGTATACATCGTGCGGTATATATACCTATACCCTATAGGGGTTATGCGATAACCCTTATACGGTTAACAATACCTATTGTACGCATTAATAGAATATATTCTATACGTGAAAATGCCGATATTTAATACACACCCTTGCGAAACATATACTATATATAGTCGACTATAGCTACTATAGTCGCCCCTAAGTTATTACGATCATACAACATTTATTAATAATATCACCATTGTATTATATCATATTATAATAATTATCTTATTAATTCGACGGATGGACGAGGTATCTATTATGGTATAACGCTTCGTTTATTAATAAGTAGATTACAATTCCCGACAAGTTATTAAATGTTAGAGACTCGGTAACACTAAAGAATATCCTGTTGTATACTACATTTAGATACGCGTAATAAATGTGTAATAAGGAGGTGTAATTTAAAATATGATTGCTTGAACCATATCACGCAAACATGTAGGTAGTTATAACTACAATAATAGAATACATAAGCATAACAATGTAAATAGTTTACTTACTTAGACCTACGCCACTATAAAATAATAATACATACATACATAAATTGGTGATAAACTATTTTTAAGTAGAAAATAATAGGAATTTTAGATTCGTCGACGTAAACAAATAATAAATAATACACATTCAACTGCCCGTGCGGCTTAGTGGCTAAGACGTCAGACACACGAGCAGTAGGACGCGGATTCGAGCCTCGTCCGGACCATTAATTGATTTTATAAAATGGGTCTTAAAATATTATTTAGAAGTGATCTTATATAGTTGTACATATACAAAAATAATCGGCTCTCGTTAAAACCACGGATGCCTTAACACGAGAGCGGTTTCGAAGGGACATTAGAGCCATATATACGGATATAAGCAAAACTTCAGCTAAGTTCCTGGATGGGATGAAAGGACTCCACCAAATAAAAATAATAATAGCAATAACATATAAGAATATTACGAATAACTATTGCCACGATATTGTAGTGTTCTTCTAAATACTCTACATACATACGTATAGGATGTATCGTACAAGTGGTGAGATGATCTATAGGTATACCTGAATAGTCTATAGAATATCCATAGCCGAGTTGCAGCGTGTCTGACGTATCTAATCAGTCTGAACTTGAGGTAACCACGTGATGAAGGATAGACGACTATCTTGTTTGTTTCGAATCGATTCGGTTTCGGTAGCACATTTTTTACATTTATAGGGGATTTAACATTTTATAAACATGTAAATTAATATATATATATATATATTAAAATTAAGTTATTCAATTATTAAGTTATAACATTGCAATCATAGTGATGTTATTTATCATTGTTTAGAATATAAACATCATAAGACAAATAATGTATCAGAAGTGAAAGCGTGATCGGTTATTGAAGATGAAATAACAAAAGGCTGATGACTATATTGTGTATGAAATTGGTTGAAGATAAAGGAAGTCCGTGATATAAGGAATTACATATTGAATATGATATTAGACTCTAGATACAAAATATGCAATATATCCTTATAAGGGGAATAATGTATAATTGTTTTTATTTTGTGAAAATATAGAATAAAGGCATACTTATTGGTGTACTACTTGCACGTTATATATATATTGTTATTGTTATTGTTATTTTTATTTGGTGGAGTCCTTTCATCCCATCCAGGAACTTAGATGAATTTTCACTTATAACCATATATGGCTCTAATGTCCCTTCGAAGTCGCTCTCATGTTAAGGCATCATGGTTTTAACGAGAGCCGATCATTTATTTATACACAATTATATAAGAGCACTTCTAAATAATATTTTAAGACCCATTTTATAAAATTAATTAATGGTCCGGACGAGGGTCGAACACGTGTCCTACTGCTTGTGTGTCTATATATATATATATATATATATATATATATATATATATGTATGTGTGTGTGTGATAATATACATGTATTCATACATATAAAGATGCTGTTTACACATGTACATAAGTGCTGTATATCGTATCGATCATACGTAACATTAGTGTTCGTATTTACAGTAATTATAGTATAAAGGGTATAAAGGGTATAAAGGGTATAAAGGGTATAAAGGGTATAAAGGGTATAAAGGCCGGGTATTAATATAGTTAAACAATGTATGTATATATATAAATATACAAATATATATGATGATGATGATGATATTAAGTTTATTAGCACTAAAATAGGGTCATGTAGACCCCTTCGCTCGTGCGGGAAGAAAATAATAATAAAATAATAGTAATACGATAATAATTTAATAATAATATACATTCAATATACCATGGAAAACAATACTAAATAATATAAAGGACTATTATATACTACAGTCTGCATTGATATGGTTTAGTGTTATATACTACAGACTGCATTGATATAGTATAGTGTTATATAATAATAATACAATAACAATTTAATAATGGTATACATTTAATATAACACGGACACAAATAATAAGTTGGATGATTTAATGATTATGGGTAGAGAGAAAAGAAGAAGTAAGATTTATAATTTTTTTGTGGGATCTAATAGAACGAATGGTAGGAGGGAGGGAATTCCATAGGGTTGGACCTGCATTTTTAAAAGCTCTAGAATTTATGGAAGTTTTACTAGAGTTATGGGAGATAAGTAGAGGAGCATGTTGATAACGAAGAGAAGATAATATAGTACGTTTTTTAATTAGATCAGAGATATAGCTAGGGGTGAAAGAATATATTGATTTATGAATTATAGATAGTATACGTAATTTACACCTGAGGGAGAAGGGTAGCCACATACGAGATGATTGATGATATGTTGTAGTAGAGTGATCCAGTCGAGTTAAACAGTAAGTAGTACGTATTGAGGAACGGATAATCCGATTAAGTGGAGCAGTAGATTTAGCAGGAAGTAAATTCAGTAGGGAAGAACAGTAGTCAATTCGGGAAAGTACAAGAGCATTAATTAGAGTTTTAGTAAGGTTTCTGGAAAGTGATGTCCGTATTTTTTTAATTCTGAAGAGATCAAAGTTGGAGGATTTTGTAATGGATGATATGTGATTCTTAAATGATAATTTGTCATCAAATACTAATCCTAGGTTTTTGGAGGAATGAGAAGGAGAAATAATCATGTTATTTAGAGTAAAGTTTGGAAAGGAGATATATAAACTATCATAGAAAACTATATGCCTAATATACATATCATTTAAATCATATTTTGAATATGATAGCTTACAATAAGAATATTAACTTAATTTAACTTCAATGTATAGTTTTATATTATAATATGTATACACTGTATATATATATATATATATATATATATATATATATATATACATAAACTATATATATATAGTTTATATAGACTATATATAGTCTACATTACTAATGTTACACATGATTGTTATGTGTACCTACTTATTGAATATATACACCATAGCAACCGCATTATTTATATATACATTATACATAATTGTTCTAGTAATGTATATATATATATATATATATATATATATATACATATATTCATATATAAACATGTTTATATACATAAATCAATATTATATATAAATATATGTTTATATATATATATTTATTTATATATATATATATATATATAAATTAATAGAACAATTATGTATAATGTATAAATAAATGTATATGTAAATAATGCGGTAGCTATGGCAACGGTTCGCTATCTTTGGCTGGCTGGTTGCAGTGTCACGTGATTCGCTTTTCATTAAAATCGATCGTCTGCCGGAAATCTTCCTTCCCGTCGCGTCTATTTATAGGTGTACATCCGGTGACGCCTACACGTCACCTCCGCCCACCCACCCACCCACCCGTCCGCCCACCAAGCCGTTCGCCCACCGCGATTAAACACTTATTTAATGACTCGGTCTCGCTCCTATATCGCACGTCGACGTATCTGGTTCCAGCCGCAGAGAATACGACTTATACGGTCCCTAGCTAACCGCACGAGACGGGCGATATTATCAACCCGATTTAATTAATAGGATGACGTAATCGCGTGACGTAACCTCTGGTCGTAGCGAATTACGTAACAATTGTGACGCAACATTTATGACGTAACGCCGGTAGCCACTTGTCGAATTAGACCGCTATATCGTAATCGTAATGGTACAACATTCAGTTACTATATTCTGAGTATATTCTGAGTTAGACGGAATTTACTGTATATATATATATACAGATATATATATATATATATATATATACAATTCCCTCTAACTCAGATGCACGATAATCTGGAAAGCCTTCTAACTCAGATTTTGTACAAATATTAGTTTGGTTTATATACAAAAGGTATACCTAAAGGGATGTTCACATGAGCAATTAATTCCTGCAATCTGCAGACAAATTTTCGAAACTGTAAAATTGCATACTCGCACGACGTACGTGTGTTTTGCTCATCAACTGCGTACAATCAACTGCGTACATATTCTAAAGGGCTTTCATACCAACTCGAACGTAACTATTAACTCTAATAATTAGAGGTTAAAGTTTAATACTCTAATATTTCGATCTAATATTTAACTCTTCGTAGTTATTAGATTATATATATATATATATATTACGCAATTATTAACTCTAATTATTAGAATTAATAATTGCGTTCGAGTCGGTATACCGAAATCGGTATACCCATATATGAAACCCCTTTTAAGGAGATTTAAATGTTAGAGTTTAACTTTAACCTCTAATAATTAGAGTTAATAATTGCGTTCGAGTTGGTGTGAAACCCCTTTAATTAGAACATTTAGCAATGCACGCATACACAATAATTCATTTTACTGTTGCGCAATTTGTACAGCCGACTACAGGAATAGATTTCTCACGCGAACATCCCTTAAATGTACATGTAAAGCACTGTTCACATGATCAATCTATTCCAGAAATTTCGCAGTAGAATACTTAAGAATTCCAGTTTCAGAATCCCGTCGCGGTATCAATGTTAGGGTGTTCATATGAGCAATATATTCTTGCAATTTTCACAGTAAAAATACATACATTTTATGAACTTATGAACTTAAGTTCATTATATAATTATAAAGTGGTAATATACATATATTCATAATTTAATAATTATATAAGGTATTATATATTATAATTATAATTATTAATTAATTTTTATTAATTATTAATTAATTATTAATTAAACATTCGTAAACGCTTGAATAACTTATTCTTAATCACTTACAATCGTAAAAGATTATTAATAGATTAATCTATGGTGATAATTATATAATTCTAGGTGATAATTATCACCTAGAAAGATAAATGCGTATGAATTAATACTCGTCAGTATACTTATGCGTGCGTTGGTTTACCAATTGCTTAAATTGTCACAAAAACTAGAATACATTCGGATTATAACATTTAGCAATAATCGCAGAAAAAATATAGACTTTTACAATTTTACAATTCATAATTATTCTACAGCGAAATTGCTGAAATAGATTACTCATGTGAACAGCTTTTAATAATAAGTATATATATATATATCAGACACATTTTATCGGTCCCTTCGAGTCTTGGTAAACGGGAATTGATTGTATATATATATATATATATATGTGTGTGAGTGTGTGTATATGTGTGTGTGTGTGTGTGTGTGTGCTTATATACTACTAATGTTATTCATTGGCTTCGCGCTTAATTCGATATATGGCTTTAAATATGGCACACACACACACGCGCACATACACACGCATATACGAGCGCACTCACACACATGTGCGCGCTACATTAATGCCGATATCCACTACCAGGCGACACCTAGCGAGTGGTTCCGATGACGGACTTCCGGTGCCGCTATCGTCATCTTCTTCTCCCAGCCTCCCATCCATTATTATCCCAACATCCCATCCTCATATGCTCTCAACCTCCCAGCCTCACAGCATATCAGCCAATCAGACTATCAGCCTTGGTAATCATCTTAATATGATAATGAGGAGGAGGACGTGGAGGAGGACGAGGAAGGACATAACAATAAACGCAGCGAGAGAACCGCCGCCATCAATGGGTCGGATGTAAATTCGCGATAAGCAAGTGTATAATGTTGCACACGCACGCGCGACGCGCGTCGCGCGTACTCATAGCGTGTACTCATAGTGTGGTGTGTGTAGTGAGGTGTGTAGTGCTGTGTGTAGTGGTATGTGTAGTGCTGTGTGTAGTGATGTGTGTCAGGGAGAAACATACACTTTTCCATCATACAGATATGGGCACATAATTTGGGCACATTTCATATAAATGTATACATCACATATATATATATATATATATATATATATATATATATATATATATATATATATATATATATATATATATCTATATGACATATTTGATATGATGTAGATATATTCCGTATGATGTAGACATATTGAAGACAGGTGTAACGCGATGAGAATTATTTATTTAAATATGGGAATTCCCTGATACTCCAGTTCATCTATTATCAGTGTAGACGTTCACCGGCTCATAGGTCATACTTAAATGTCCGACTTAGCTACCTACAACGTAGGTCATATATCCTATCTAAACCAACATTAAACGTATCATTTAAATAAAACCACGGGTGCCTATATATACGAGAGCGGCTTCGAAGGGACATTAGAGCCATATAGGGTTATAAGTGAAAATGCCATCTACGTTCCTGGATGGGATGAAAGGACTCCACCAAATAAAAATAAAAATAACAATAACAATAACATGTTATCTAATTATCTACCATACTAGAATTAATATCACACATATGTTATCATGTATACTAAATACACATATATTAATTATGATATTAATTATTAAACTACACTGTTAAGTGCTCCTGTAGGTTGGGGTGTGAACGACGCACACTGTACGACGTACAGTATACGTACACTGTAAGTATCTATAGACGCATCCATGTGCGCATGTATATAGTATACGACGAATGCTATAGCACGACCTAGGTAGTCGACATAGATATGTCGTATGTTTATTCGTAGTGTTAGTAAATCGGCTATAAGTGCTTTAGTAATGAGAATGTTCGATAAACAGAAACGGTCACGACATTTCACGCTACATCGAGACATGTATTTCTCGACCATTCCCGTATCTTCCCGTATCTTCCCGTATCTTCTCATCTCGTATCTTCCCATATCTTCCCATATCTTCCCATCTCGTATCTTCCCGTATCTTCCCAGCCCATCTCTTCGCGTATCTTCTCATCTCGTATCTTCCCGTATCTTCTCATCTCGTATCTTCCCGTATCTTCCCATCTCGTATCTTCCCATATCTTCCCATCTCGTATCTTCCCGTATCTTCCCAGCCCATCTCTTCGCGTATCTTCCCATCCCATATCTTCCCTATCTTCTCATCTCGTATCTTCCCGTATCTTCCCATCTCGTATCTTCCCATATCTTCCCATCCCGTATCTTCCCGTATCTTCCCATCTCGTATCTTCCCATATCGTATCTTCCCATATCTTCCCATCCCATATCTTCCCGTATCTTCTCATCTCATATCTTCCCGTATCTTCCCATCCCATATCTTCCCGTATCTTCTCATCTCGTATCTTCCCGTATCTTCCCATCTCGTATCTTCCCGTATCTTCCCATCTCGTATCTTCCCATATCGTATCTTCCCATATCTTCCCATCCCATATCTTCCCGTATCTTCTCATCTCATATCTTCCCGTATCTTCTCATCTCGTATCTTCCCGTATCTTCCCATCTCGTATCTTCCCGTATCTTCCCATCTCGTATCTTCCCATATCGTATCTTCCCATATCTTCCCATCCCATATCTTCCCGTATCTTCTCATCTCATATCTTCCCGTATCTTCCCATCCCATATCTTCCCGTATCTTCTCATCTCGTATCTTCCCGTATCTTCCCATCTCGTATCTTCCCGTATCTTCTCATCTCGTATCTTCCCGTATCTTCCCATCTCGTATCTTCCCATCTCGTATCTTCCCGTATCTTCCCATCTCGTATCTTCCCATCTCGTATCTTCCCATATCTTCCCATCCCATATCTTCCCGTATCTTCTCATCTCATATCTTCCCGTATCTTCCCATCTCGTATCATCCCGTATCTTCCCATCCCATATCTTCCCGTATCTTCCCATCCCATATCTTCCCGTATCTTCCCATCTCGTATCTTCCCGTATGTTCCCATCCCATATCTTCCCATATCTTCCCATCTCGTATCTTCCCGTATGTTCCCATCTCACTAACTATTACGTAACGATTACGACAAGTCCTCGCTGAGGATTTCAAAGTGAGGGGTCAAATTCCAAAAATTATTATTTTCATTTCAAAAACAATCTAATAAAATACATATATTGATTTATAATACATATGATATTATTGATTATAATTATGTATATTATGAACAAATCTGATTTTGTATGTGTGCAAAAAAATCGCTGGTGCAATTCCCTCCACAAATACCCCTTCAAAAGGCACTGTCGCGAAGTGAAACGTTATCATTAAGTAGGACGTCATTCATAAATAAACTTATATTCTAGAAATACGTTCAATATAAGTATAATTTCAAAACCTGTGTGAATTAATACGTGAAATATTAATTTTCTTCAGATTCGACCAGTAGTCTTTCACTTGTAGGTTACTTCACCTACCTATTGTTCGTACACCTAGTACGTGACGTACTATATGTACTGTACGTGTTACCTATACCTACTCTAACTATATCTACTATAACTACAGTCATAATATCGCCTGATTCTTTGTTAATTTTAATATTGTTGTTGTCGTTAGAAAATAATGATATGTTAGACTAATATTTCACGTTAGACCATTATATATTTGCTTAAATAAAACATCATTCAGTCAATCTATAAAATAACAATTCAACAAAATATCAATACAATAACATAACAACGAGCATGTTTAACACATGACCTATAGGTATACTGTATACAGTTTCAGTAAAAACGAACCTCTATCCGACAACATATGATATCATGATAATAATGATTTCGTAGTCTTATAGACCAAATTGAAAGAGAGCAACGATTATTTACTAGAATATTAATTACAAGATGCGTAGGATATACAAATTCATCAAATATTAATTATTAATCATATACAGAGAAATTGGAATATTTTAAATTATAATCACTTGAACTTAAAAGATTAAAAATAGATCTAACCATAATTTTTTAAATTTCAAATAATTATACAAATATAAATATATCTGATATCCGTAACATTTCGAATAATTGTAGAACTAGAGGTAATTGTAAACAATTAAACGTAATACATAATTATGATAATACAATTAAAAATATAAATAATAATAGATCAGTTAATATATGGAATTCATTAAATAATGATATAATACAATATGTACCTGTTTCATCTTTTAAAAATAAAATAAACAAAATCTGTTTTGACAAACAACTTTTTGTTAACAGAAATTTATAATTTTATATTGATTTATGTTTAATTTTGTATCTTAATTATTGCATTATCTCTTCGGGGTTTTAAAAAAAAATTATTTTTGTTGTAGAAAATGTGGGTTTTTATATCTATATTTCAAATATACTATAATATAAAATTAATAATTCATTATTACTATAGATTTTAAAGTGGAGAGTATTATTTTATTTTTATTTGTTCTGTATTATATTTTTGTTTTATATATATTTTGTATATATGTTTCAAATATATTATATTATTAAAATACAATATTAATAATTTATTATTATTTCAGATTATAGTGATAAGTATTATATTGTTTGTTTCGTAATATTATTGGTTTATTTTGTTATCAATATGTTATGTTTGTGTATAGGTATATTGGTTTATTTTATTTTTAACGTATTCTGTTAAAGTTAAAGTAGAAATTGAATATTTCGATGCCACTTACAAAATAATATATTTTATTTCTATTTTCGATTATTTCTATCTTTTATTTCTATTTTGATCATTTTTCGTTTATACATACTTTCGATTGTTTTTCGTTTATTTTTACGGTAACTGTAAAACGTTTTAATTTCTTTAATTTTTAATTTCGTATTATTCTCTGTTTATTTCTATAACGTATGTTATCGTTAGCAAATATTTATACTTTATACTTTCGATTATATTTTCGACTATGTATTTGCTTAAATAAACTATCAATAAATCAATGATGATGGTAATTTTATATTAACACTAATTTAATTATAACATTCCTATAGGAAATAAATTATATTTACTATATTGACAATAATACATACAATAAAAGTAATAAAAGTAATAATTAGTACATATAAGTGTACAACGTGGCGAAAATGAATATATTTGAAGTTCAGATATCTTGAACAAAGAGGTAATTCTTTAGTTTGTGTTAGTATACTCTAATATATATACTCTCTAATATACCCTATAGGGGTATTCGATGTGTTAATGGTGTTGAGGGATGGATGTAATTGATTCCAGACGAGGCTATCGTAAACAGAGTATGGTCTCTTCCCAAGTTGGAATGATGTTTCAGTGAGGATGATCGGATAAATGTCCTCTGAAATGTCATCGGAGCTGATCCAAGCATGCTATCTATGGTTTTCCCTAAGCTTAAGGACGGATATTATTGCTAGCTTATGTTAACGCATGTATCACCACAAACTTAAATTATGATGTTTGCTAATGTACTTGCTGTTTAAATCAATATATATATATATTATAATAATAATCCGAAAGAAAATAATAAAATGAACACCATTTATAGGTGTATCTCTTATAATTAGTTCTCACTTAAGAGTAATGAGTTCGGATGTAATACATTTAATACTAAAGCTACACGTGTACGAATGTATATCGACGAGAGAGTTATTCTAATCAATTACTTTATTATTTTTAGAATAAATGTCGATAATAATTATTATCTTAAGATTAATTGGTAGACATATATTATTCTTATATAACCAATTATTCATTGAATTTTATGTACACGTGTAATGCGTTATCGGTGATTTTATAAAGAAAAAAAAGGATTTCAGAAAATATTGGTTATCAATAACTTTCGAACTTGTATCTTAACAATAATTACCGAAAAGTTAAATTAAATTTGAATTAAAAATATGATTAATTAATATATATATATAGACTATCATTTAGAAAAATATAAAAAATATAGAAATAAAGTTAATATAATGATTAGAAGATAACAAAAATCATTTTAAGCATAATTTCCTGTATCAAAGTCATAATGAAACTTGAAAAAAAATTAAAATTTAATAAATAAAAATAGTAAGGATACTATTACTGATAATGTGTATATCCAAGATTCTTTAATATATAAATCATATTGAGCGCAGGCTTTTAATTATTTTGTTGCATCTATTGGTTCTGATATTAGTAAATCTATTCCTTCAGTAGATAATGTAATAGTTGTTTTTAATATTTGAAGGAACCCATTATCAATAGTTTGTATATTTATCATATTATAAAAAATGATATATATAATGCATTAATTGATATTAAATCAAAAACTTCTAGTGATATAAATGGTATTGCCATGAATATAATCATAATTGTTTTTTTATCTGATTTTAGAACCTTTACTTTACATTTTTAATCAAATAATACTTACATCTACTATTCCTAATCAAATGAAAATTGCAATTATAATTCCTATAAATAAAATTGGAAAACATGAAGACATTAATAACTATCATTCAATCTCTTTATTATAATGAGGTATATCTCAATTCTCTAAAATATTTGAAAAAATGTTCAGTAGAAAAATATTATTATTTATTGATAGAAATAATATTGTATATAAAAATCAATATGGTTTCATTGCAAAATGTTCAACAGTACATGGATATATACATAAATATAACTTTTTGACATCTGGTTTCCAAAAAAATAATAAAATGGCTTCTATTTTCTTAGATTTAAAAAAGCATTTGTTACTGTAAATCATGATATAATATATAATTCTAAATTAGATGTATATTTTATTTATTTACGAGAATCCACACGATCCAAAATATGATGATTGGGGAAATTCTAGTAAAAACATTATTTTTTTTAATATTTTCCCCGTTATTCCTTTCCTGTTGGAGAGGAATGATAACTCTGATTTATATATATATATATATTTTTTTTTTAAATAATATTTATTTTCAAACAATAGATAACGAAACACGTATATATTGATATTAATATTTCTATGCAATAATCTCCCTATTCAATTACGAAGTTTCAAACCAGTTAATTGAAAATATCATATTTAAAAGTTATTATTTAATTGTTATCGTAAGTATTCTTAAACATTTAGATCTTTTTAAACTTGTACTTATTATTTAGTTCAGATTCTTATTTATTTTATTTTGTTATAGTATATAATATATTATACTCAAATACTATATTAATGACCAATACAGAAACTTAATTAAACACAAACACATAAGTGTTAGACATATATGTATATATATATATATATATTATTATTATAATATGTGTTATATATATGATATATGTTATATTATTATTATTATTATTATTCTAATTTTTACTTTTATTTTTATTTTTATTTTTAATCTAAGTTTTTAATGTTTATTATAATTCAGTTGTATATTTTGTTCCTATTTGTTTTATTATAACTTTTTAATATATTTTTATTATAATTTTATTATATGTTTATATATATATTTATATATTTTATTATAATGATGATTAGATTACGAGGAGTTTTTTAATAATATTATTGTATTTTTATTATTTTATCTAAATCATGTTCTACTATTTATAAAGAATATAAACTTATACATTTGTTACTATTTATAATTGTATTATTTTTAATTATTTTTTTCTTTTATTACATTTATATATTTATATTAAGATGTAGAAGAAGAAGAAATTTTATTTAGACATCGTTTAAACAATTAAGTTAACAATAATGTATAATGAAATAATAAGAAAGTTATAGTGTAAATAAATATGTTTTTAAATTATTTTTGAACTTTTCTGAGTTTCTTTCAGCACAGAGTGTTGCAGGTAGTGAGTTCCAGGCTATCGGTGCTTGTGACGAGAAGGAGCGTGCACGGGCAGCAGTATAATGTATTGTCGATCTAGGTTGTATACGATTAACATGACACGGCCTGAGACTTCTTGTCTGGTCGATTCTCTCTATCAATTCATATAAATATGACGGCGTTTCAAAGTGTAGTGCATTATGAGTCATAAGACATATTTTATAGATGATTCTTTCTTTTATGGGTAGCAAGTGTAATTCCTTCATTAATTGTGTGATGCTGATATGGTTATTTTCTTCTCGATGAGGTAGCTTGTGAATTATACGTACAGCATATCGTTGAAGGGAGGTAAGTTCAGCCAATGTGATAGCTGGTAGACCTATAAGCTTCACATTACAATAATCGAAAACTCCTAATACTAAACTAGTCACTAAAATTTTGCAAGTAAAGAAATTTAAAAGATGTAGTAGAATAATTATGGAATTTGTTTTTTTTTTGTATTTCGTTGACTCTTAATTCATAAATTTGTCATATTTTATATCGGGTAGTATGGATGCATTTGCTGGCTCCAAATGTTACCAGTGTATATACTATTGGCGAAAGTATATTCCCTAAGGTTTTGGACTTGATGAACCCACATTCGGAAAATTGATATGTTATGGTGGTTTATGCTTTATGAGTTGATGATTTATTTTAATAATTTAATTTTTCACTCTATTTTTTGTTCTACTATTTCTTGATTTTAATTATATTCCTATATAATTTTTTCTCCTTGTAATCATAAAAGGGTGAAATACTTGATAAGCTCTGCTTCTTCCTTCACCCAGGCAATTGCCAAATCTGATTTTATTATTATTTATTATTATTATATATATATATTATTATATATATATATATATATATATATATATATATATATATATATATATACAAATATAGTATATATTTCAGCTTTCAGTTTTCGATAGAAATAATTTTTAAATATTTAATATATTACAAATTATAAATGTATTTTATATATATATATATATATATATATATATATATATATATCGTAAGTGTGTCACGTCCGCATATATATAGGTGCGTATATGTGTACATGTGTGCGTATAGATGTGCGTATAGATGTGTGTATAGGTGTGTGTATAGGTGTGTGTATAGGTGCCTATGGGTGCTTATACGTGCCTACCACCATACATATAGCTATAACGGTACAGCGCGCTATAACGAGAAGATCACCTCCGCCGAACTGCACTCCACTTAATTACTCTCGCCTCCCCTATAGAAATAATCTCTCGCCTCCCCTATAGAAATAATCTCTCGCCTCCCCTATAGAAATAAAGTCACGTACGCGTAAGGTGTGCGCGTGTAATCGATGGAATAATTCGTTCTATATATTATTTACGTTATAGATTTATATGTATTCATTTTTTATTTCAATCTATAGACACATACCTACATATACATACGTTAATATATATATATATATATATATATATATTATTAAATGCTATATATTATCTCATATTGAATATATTTGTTACCTAATTATATACGTTATCCGATCACGGCTATTTATTGATATGTAGCATGTGTACCGCACACACACACCCGCACCCACACCCGCACCCACACACACACCCACACACACACACCCACACACACATACACTCACACACGTCGTGCGCCACACACCTACACTGTAGCTCCTATGCGTATGTGTGTGCGCGTGTGTGTGTGTGGTTATGTCTGCCTGCGGTTATATCTCATATCATTAAAGCCGTGCGGATATGTCAATGAAAATGTCGCATACATCTGTGACATACGCACATAACATGTATATATATATATATATATATATATATATATATATATTGATAATATGTTGAATGTACTTGACTAGAGTTGTGTCAGTCGAAGGTGCACGCACAATATAATATAAACATATATGTGATATTATATAATATTATATAATATTATATAAATAAATAGATATATGTATACGTAACAAATAATAATAAATATGAAGTTATAATATATACATATATATATATATATATATATATATATATATATATATATATATATATGTGTGTGTGTGTGTGTGTGTGTGTGAGTGTATATCACAAGCTATAGACTTACAAAAGAGTGGCAAACCTAAATATATTTACTTATATTTACGAATCCAAGTAAATCATATCACGTGAGACGATGTTCGTAGCCTTATATAGCCGCATACACATAGTCGGTCATGTGATACATGAAGGACGTGGTCGAGGACATGAAGGAATGCAGTTACGTAATATAGGATAGGATAGGATAGGATGGTTTATTTATACACCAAATATGGTAAAGAAAGATTACCCTCACTGGTGTTGTGAACGAACAAACAAAACGAAACAATAATATTAAATAAGGTAGCAATATAATATATAAAAATAGAGATGGAACCAGATCAACATCAAGGAGAGGGTTACTTTAAGTTTAAATTTAAATATTCTTTGAGACTATTAGCAAATACGTGAGGCGACTTCAATCTTCTTAGGCGGTAAGGCAACATATTCCATGTAGTAGGAGCCATGCTTGTAAAGGAGCGAGAACGCATCACGTTACGAGTAACAGGTAAGTCAAGTAGTGTGGCATCAGACGAGCGCAGATGTGGGAGGATGTTGCGACGAGTGAGCAATGCACGTAAGTATGCAGGTCTGCATAGGAATAGTGTTTTATGTGTTAAGCAGAGAAGCCTAAATTGGCACCGTTTCTAAACGATAGCCATTTCATATTGCATTGGTGGGTGTCAGTTAAAGCATGATCCCGTCGCTTAAGCCTATGAACTAATCTTACGGATGAGCGAATAATTCGGTCAACTTTAATAACTTCAGAGTTCTTAATTCCGTAGAATAGAGAACAGCAATAGTCTATTCGAGATAATACTAGGGCATTGAGAAGGCGCTTAGTGATGTTGGGCGAACAATAGTTTCTAATGTGACGAATTTTTCTCAAATAGAGATTAGCGGATTTAGAGATTGCATTTATATGAGCACCGTATGATAGAGTACTATCAATTAAAACACCAAGATTGCGCACAGATTCAGAAGGTTTAATAATTATACCGTCAATTGACAGAGTAGGGAAAGTGACAGGTACCTTCGAGATGTTAAGAAGTTCAGTTTTGGAAGTATTGACTAAGAGGTCATTAGTTAGTAACCAGTAAGTGATCTCAGAAGTACAATCTGACAGCTCAGAGTTAGAGTTCATAGAGTCAATGGGCAGTTTCAGTAGTAGTTGAATGTCATCAGCATATATGTGGTAATAGATATTAGGGTATTTGCGAATAATATTATAGATAGGACGTAAGTATATAGAGAAGAGAAGTGGCCCAAGAACTGATCCCTGAGGGACCCCTTTAAGAATATTGGTGGGAGGTGATATGAAGTCATTGATTTTAACAGACGAAGTTCGATCAGTGATGAACGACATCAGCCACTTAAGGGGGGAACCTTCAATACCAAGTTCGATGATACGGTTAATTAGGATCGAATGGTTGAGCATGTCAAATGCACTAGAAAGGTCAATCATGAGTAGTTGTACGCAATGAGAAGAGTCAAGCGAGTTATGAATCTGGTCAGTGACATGTGTGAGGGCAGTATCAGTAGAGAAAGATTTTCTATACGCACTTTGAAAGTAATCAAGCAGATTGTTATTTTCAAGGTAATTGATGAGCTGACGACTGACCTCACGTTCCATGATTTTACTTAATATTGGAAGTTGTGAGATCGGTCGGTAATTGGTCAATACATCTGGATCAAGATACGATTTTTTTAGAATGGGCTTAATAATGGCATATTTCAAGGAACTGACCATGATTCCATCGTCAAGTGATTGAGAGATCAAGTAAAGTATTGCATTTTCAGTTATAGGGACAATGTTCTTAAAAACAACGAGTGGTAATGGGTCAATTGGGGAAGTGGAATTAGCAGTGAGAATCAAGTTACGGATTTCGGTAATAGAAGGAGGAGTGAAACAAGAGAGTTTGCAAGATATAGGGTTAGTCGTTATAGGAGCATACAATGTCATCGGTAATTGCGCCAATTTAGAGCTGATGTTGTCGAAGATACGGGAGAGCTTAGTAGACAAGGAGGAGACAAAAGAAGAACACAGAGCAGCATCAGGTAGTGCAGTAGACTTAGATTTGATGTTGGTACCAAGGATGCTATTAGCCATTTTACAAATTTTTCGAGTGTCATTTCCACAAGCATTAAATTTCGATTCATAATAGGACGTTTTATGGAGATTTAATTCATGTTTATAGGCTTTCCTCGCTATCAGAAATTTAGATTTGTGAGAGGGGGACATGTTAATCTTACGCTCAAGTTTCCTTAATGAACGTTTCATTATAGCAAGATGAGAAGAAAACCAAGGTGATGAAGTATGTAGAGTGAAGTAACGAGATTTTAAAGGAACTAAGTTATTCAAAGTAGATGAAAGACAGTAATTTAAAAAATCAAACGATATGTGATAATAAACGATAATATGGGGAAATGTTTCGAAAAATGTAGTTTGTTCAAAGTACTTTGATAATAGTGAGATAGTTACTATGGAGATAGGCGTTACTAAGGTGTTGGTATGCACAATGTGCATACCAACATTGCATTGCACATCTCCTTATATGGAGGGATAATCTCCTTATATATATAGGTTGAAGCATTGTTGACACGGGTCAATTTAATGTTTTTTAATATAAATATATATACATCTATAGATAGTTATATCAAAGATTTTCCGAAGATTATTTTCAAATATTTTTTACCTCGCAAAATCTTTGTGTATATATTCGCAAAAAAAGTAGACATAAAACTCCATTGATTAAAAATATCTATAAATAATAATAAAATGTTACTTGACAATTATTTTAATTTGATTTAATATATTTGAATAATATTTGTATTCTATATATATATATATATATGTAATTATATCATCGTAATAATAATTGTTTTTTTTATAGATAATGTACGTAATTTAAAAAATATATGAAATTAAAAGATGTACCAAATACGGTTAGTAACTTAACGCTAGGCTTACAATAGGCTTACAAACACAATCTCTTATGAGTTTCAAGTACATTGTAATGCCTTAACATCACGCTTCACATTAATAACGAACATACTAAATTCAATGTAAATTATATACAAAATAACAAAATATATACTTAATGAATAAGAAGTAGGTATTGTACATATATGTAAATACTATAGATACTATAGTACACTTTCTGTTTGATACTATATTAATACCCTACTATATTATAATATAGTACTATAGTATAATATAGACTATATTATATAGTATGGAATAGTAAGTTAACATAATATAAGTTAACGTATAAATAAATATGCCTATGTAATGGAGGATCCGCTTTACTACAGTTGAGCCCTTTATCGCACCATAGCATGTTAACTAATGTGAATTGTAACTTTATATTATGTATACTAGCCGTACCCGACACGGCGTTGCTCGGTTTTTGATTGTTAGCCTACCTATTATTTATTAATTATAACTAGCTATAATTATAACTATTCCTAATTCTGAATTGATAATCTTTAATTTTTTCCTTGATAACATTTGCTAATTCTAACTGTATCCGATATAGACCAAGATGTATTCGTTTTAAAGATTTATTCGTAAAATCTTTGGTAAAAATATAAAAAATAATTTAAAATATTACAAAATATATTTTAAAAAGGTTTACAAATATTTTTTTAAATGTAAAATATTTCAAAAATATATTAGTAGCCGTACCCGACCCGGCGTTGTTAGGTTTTTAATTGTTTGTCTATCATATTATTTATTAATTATAATTAGCTATAAGTATAGCTATACCTTATTCTGCATTGCTAGTATATATACAATAAAATAAATTGTAGCTAAAATACAAACAGATGTAGACAAATATTAGTTTTAAATATTTCAAATATTAGTGGACACAAATTTCAAAAAGATGTCATCGTGCACCGCCACGCTTGACTGAGCAACTGATACAACCACTTCTACAGGAATGACACTTAAGATATGTCCATCCTCATCGACAGGGAGCCACACCGAAAAGCTATAATCACCGTGTCCACTCGAGAGCCTTTGTAATGGAATAGGTTACTGCATACTTCGAAGAGACATTAGAGCCATATATGGTAATAAGTGAAAACTTCATCTAAGTTCCCGGGATGGGATGAAAGGACTCCATCAAATAAAAATAAAAATAACAATAACAATAACAATAACAATATTTAACAACATATTACAATATATTAGAGTTATACTTGATAAAGTCTGTTTATGCACATTATATTGCATTGATTACACCTAACAATTATAAATTCCTAAACTATTATTAATATATGTTGTGTTCACATGGTATTTAAATAATATATATATATATATATATATAGAAATACCAGCGGAAGTCTGGAAGCTAGAAGTATTTAAAGACATACTATTACATTTATGCAACAGTGTATATAATCAGGATCCTATACAGAGATGGAACGAAGGATGTTTACTACCGTTTCCAAAAAAAGGAAACCTAGCCAATACTGAAAACTACAGATGGATAACACTTATTGCCGCGAAGATCTATAATTTGTTGATATTAAATATAATAAGACCGAAAATTGATCCTATTCTTAGAAAAAACCAAAATGGTTTCAGAACTAACAGATCCACAAACGGTCAAATACTAACTGTACGGCGTATAATCGAAGGAGTAAAAGTCAAGAACCTACCTGACATATTACTTTTATTGACTTTATTAAAACGTTCAATTTAATCGACAGAAATAAAATGAGAGACATACTTCTCGCTTATGGAATACCAAAAGAAGTTGTCAACGCGATAATGATATTATATATTAATACATATGGTCAGATAACCTGATGGAGACACCCTTTTCTTTAAGATTACAACCGGCGTTCTGCAAGAAGATACTATCTCACCATTTTTGTTTATTATCTGTCTTGATTACGTACTTAGAAAAAAACGCAGATTATGCAGATGATATTGCTATACTATATATAATCTCAGAGAAACAAATTTACTATTACATAGCATAGAAAATTCGGCTAAAGAAATTGGACTACACATTAATGTCGATAAAACTGAGTACATGACATTTAATCAATATAATACTATACGAGATGTAATGAGTAGCCAGAATGGTGAAAAGATAAAGCAAGTTAGTGATTTTAAATACCTTGGCAGCTATATCGCATCTACAGAACACGATATAAATGTCAGAATTGGAAAAGCTTGGTCTACATTAAACCATTTAACTAATATATGGAAATATAGACTCTCAAAAAACTTGACGAGAAACTTCTTCAGAGCAACAGTTGAGTCAGTACTAGTATATGGAGCAATTACATGGACATTAACATCAACACTAGAGAAGAAGATCGATGGTGCCTACACGCGCATGCTACGAGCCGCCCTGAACGTGTCTTGGAGAGAGCATATGACATACAGAGAGCTTTATAACAATATTCCAAGAATAACAAGTTCAATTCATGAACAAAGAATACGATTTGCCGGACCCTGCTGGATAGCAAAAATAGCTAGTCAATGATGTGCTACTATGGACTCCCAAATATGGTCAGCGCTCTCGTGGAATAATGGCTAAGACATTCGTAGATCAAATGGTAGAAGATACTGAATGTGAAGTAGAATAGCTGATACACTTGATGGATAATAGGGATGAATGGAAGAAACGTGTCTTAGAATGCCGAGCAAGCTCGATCTGGTAAGTAAGGTCTGCGTATATATATATCTATTATTAGTATTATTATTTAGTATTTTGAGGATTTCTAAATGAAAAAAATCTCTTTCCATTTCGACAAAACAAAATAAAAGTATAAAATAAATAAATGTAGAAATAATTCTATTTTAAGAAATATAATAATAGCAAGTATTATCTTAAATAGTAAGACACGTTTAGTTAGGACATGAATAGGACATGGAGATAAAAAGTGAATTCTATAAATTTAGCATAATTACCCGACATCACACTTGTGGGCGTGGCTTCACAAGTCACGTGACATGACTATTACGTCACGATCTCTTGCCAGTAGATATGTATAGTAGATATGTATGTATAATGCAGCAAGATACTTTGAATCACCCATAAAAATACTAATAATGTGTTCATTGCATAATAACTTTATCTTATACACCTGTATGGACATTTGAGCCGGCCAACACAGTAAAAACTAAACGTTCATTATACACTTTCAGAGTCCAATGAACGTTTAATATTATAAAATGTAACCTAAATGTTCTTGAAATATAGTTTTATAATGAACGTTTATCAACGGTGTACAAACTTCCTTAGACATTTCAGAGTCCAATGAACCTTTAATATTATACAATTTAACCTAAACTTTCTTGAAATATATTTGTATAATGAACGATTATCAAGAATTTATAAAAGTTCATTATATATTGAAAATCACAATGACCTTTTGTATTAAAAGTAGTATATGATTGAATATTAAAGATAAAATATCGAATAACGAGAAAATATAGTGAAAATAAAGTGATATAAATATACTGATATTATTATAGACATATTATTAAATACAGAATTATTTAAAAAAAATTCTTGCCAATAATATTAATTTTCGCTTAGATTATTTTTTAAAATACAGATACAATATCATATTTTACCTTTTCTTTATTTTGTTAAATTGATTTAATTTAGCTCTAATGGAATTAAGTATCAATTATTATTTTATTTCTATATTTAAGTTGATATTATGATTTAATAAATAAAGTTACTATTTTAAAATCATAAATTCTTTAAGTATATATGTTATTTTGATATCATCATAATTTCATTTATGTGTTAACTTAATTATAATATTCAACAATAATTATAATCATAATTATTTGATAATTAACATAATACAATTTGAGATAATGTTATAATGATTGCTAAATATAAAACATTGAAACATTGTATTTAATATTAAACATATTATTATTGTTAAATTCATGTTTTAAATATAACATATATGTAATTATATAATATATTGTAATATATAAGTCATTACAAGTTAAATACTAATGTGAACATATCACCGCTAATACATATAGAAATATAAGCATATCAATAATATAAAATATTTAGAATATAGAGTATAAAGAACGTTTGTACAAAAACGTTCATCAGAATATAGAGTATAAAGAACATTTATACAAAAACGTTCATTAGAATATAGAGTCAAATGTACGTTTATACAAAAACGTGCATTAATATATAGAGTCTAATGAACGTTTATGCAAAAACATTCATTAGAATATAGAGTATAAAGAACGTTACAAAATGTTCGCTATTTCGACCACCCAATTTAAATTGAGTCTAATGAACGTTTAGTTTTTACTGTGAAGTGTCTGCATAATATAAATAAATGTGAATCGATAAATGAGATCGATGTTTCTATACCGATAATAGTAAATGTATTATCTGTGTTGGTAGATTGTATATACATATCTACAATCTAGTTCTATAGAACTGGCAATTGTATTCATTAGCTATTTATATCTATTTTTAGTAAATAAGTATTTGTAACGATATAATTGAATATGCCTAATTAGATTACTACTTGTCAGTTAGTGTAATGTATAGAGCCTACATAAAACATAATTATATAAGTCACTAACAACATGTAATTAATACTAATACTTCAGATAATTCCTATTTTATTATAATTTTATTGGCACTATCAAATGAATGTTTTAGTATAGAAACCATCAGAATAATTTATTTTTTATTTATTAATTAATTTATTAATTATTAATTAATTATTAATTATTAATTAATGTTTAATTAATTATTATTTATTAATTCATTATTAATTATTAATTAATTATTAATCATTAATTAATTTCATATTTATTATACTAAATTAGCATACTTTGTTCACATAATATATAAATATTGAATAGTACATACCTTTATTTTACCTTTTATATTAATGTAAAAGTAGTGTGGTAGAATGAGATCTCCACTAAACCTAAGTAGTTAACATAATTTTAAAACGTAATTTTATTTTTTTCAAATAAATAAAATTCTAGAAAATATTGTTTAAAGTGTATATTAGGATAACACCAATAGTGAATCATCTACATATATGCTTATTTATAAAAAATCGTATAGTTAAGAATGTAAATATTGATTGTATCAATCACTGTATAAATTATGAAGTATCTTTATTATAATTCGTAATTTCGCGGACCTACATGTATAGCTAATATATGTGATACAGACTGTATCATACAGTGGACACTGTCCACTATGTGAGTTCGTTGTCCACTATATCAACTCTTCGTCCACTATGTCTATGAATCATACGATGTAATATATAATGTAATCGTCGTATAGTATATATATATATATATATATATATATATATAACCTGTATACAGGAACCTATTGAGTCTATAATCCTTGTGTAAACTGTCATATAATAATGTACATATTTATTGTATTATTCACCGTATAAATTATAAATTATAATTGATATTATTTGTAGTATGCATGATAATTCATAGGTGAGTTAATTATGAACTGTCATCCCATAAGTAAACATTACACTTGTTTCGAGTGTTTTATGAAACCACTGCATTTTATACGCGATGAAACGCCTATTTTGACCTACTAAATATAACCTATATAATACTCATATATAATGATTCACTCACATACCTCAATATATATATATCATATTATATTATATTATTATATTGTTTATATTAATTGTCCACCAACTCTAACTATCAGTGATTTTTTAACTAATATTTCCAATATTTTCGAATCAATATCGAAGAGTACTTTTATTTATATTGGTGATATGCATATTCAGGTAGTAAATACTATTTCTTTTCAAGCTGCATCTTTTAATAAACTAATTTTCACTAAATATATGCATCAACATATTCACTTTCCAACTCGTATTATCGGAAATACAATCGATATTATTACTATTATATTATTATCATATTACTTTATCTAATTATTCTTTAATCCTATAACCACAAAGTTTACTCATTTTTGATCACTCTACCATATTTACTTTGATCTAACTTTTACTACCCCACTGATTTCCTATAACAATATTCTAAAGAGTATATCTAACATACATATACTCGATGTTTATGATACTATAGTATGTTTACATATATATGTACTTATTTAAATATCTATAGACAATTTGATGATAGACTTTCATCAATATTCCATATTTGAAAAATATTTGTGAATATCTTAATATTTACCTTTGACGTATTTTGATACACATATATGTGTATACCCTAATAAGGGTATACCCTAATACACATATCTATATCATGTAAACTATTTCACCGACCTTGGATTGACTCGTAATTATAAATATGTATACGTATCTTATATGCTTCTACATTATATTGTTCTCTTAATGTTCTCTTAATGTATTACATCTATTTTTTATTGACAATCCTATAAAAGTTCCCGAAATAATTAGTGTCGAAAATTTGTAAAATTTGTCAATCAGTATTTTGAATTTTCCCTCAAACTTTCCTAGTCCTCAGAAGCAGTCTGGGAATTCATCAAAGATATGTTTAATGCAATCAGTTTCGATGTTGCAGTAGAATTGAGCTAGTCAGAGTTCTAGGATGGACGTTAATCCTAATGATGATGGGGCCGGGTGTATCGGCAACGTAGAACACGGTGTTGATGACTTTTCCATCTTAAGGATGTTTATATTGATGGTACCGTAGTTTGTGATCATCTCTCCGTTGTATACTGAGAGTCTTGTCGTTTGAGGAGCTTGTTGTTGTTGTTGTTGGCGGCAGGCGTTCACATGGACCAAAGCCCATGTGCGAACGCTAGGACAGTGTTGGGTGGTGAAGTTACCAAGACTGACAGTTGGGGTGCCGCACCCCCAAACACACGAGGGGGCGGCGGCACCTCGTGCGCTTGTTGTTGTTATCTAGTTGGTCGGCAAACATGTTCTGGTAGGTACGGACAGGTAGTATGTTACCTTCAGCACCGTGTCGACATGTGAAATGTAGTACCATGAGTACTAGCAACATGTACCGGCGACATGTCGACTTTTACTTGCATCTGCATTCCGGTTCTCCTTTGTGTTCGAAGTCTAGTCATGCGTGCTGAATGTTTATGTTGTTAACCGTATCGTGTGCATGCTACGTCGTTCTTTGATCTTTGAAGTTAGGGTTTAAGGTAGGAAACTATTTCTTATAGATTTGCGTTTTGCATCTATATTGTTTTGTCCAATGTCCGCTTTTATTACATTACGACATCTAGCGTTAAATATTTGACATTAATGGTGTTTGTGTTGTAAACCACAGTTACGGCATTGTTTATTATCGGTATTTAGATGCCAACTATACAAATTTGTATTATGATAATGCGCATCTATAAGTATGATTCTAACAGAGTTGTTTTGGTGAAATAGTTTCACTTATTTTATTTTCACCTCGTGTATTATGGCGAAATTTAGAGCTTTGTCTAAAGTTAGTTCGACTTCTTTGCATAGTATTTCGTCTTGAACGGGTTTATGCTTCGATCCTCGTATAAGTTGTTCTATGATACGTTCGTTTGTTTCTGTATCATCACTGAACTTGCAGTTGCTCGCTTGCATTCTGAGCGATAATATGTGTTCGTCTAGTGTTCTTTATCTTGAATGATGTTGTATAAGTTGAACTGGCGAAGGGGTAGTTATGCCTCAGCTCTACTGTGCCCTCTAACAATGTCCGATAATTTTCTATATTTTTGTCGGAAGTATTCTACTTATTGTATAAATCTATAGATTTATATTTATATGCTTATAAGCATCGATGTCCGGCCAGGAGTAGTACATACATGATTTATTTTAACGGTTTGGTCTTTTTGAGTGGTCCTGCGTATATTAAGTTTGAGATTTATTTTAATTTCCTTACTTCTTTAGGTAAGTCGTCACTATCCCAGTCGATTGTGGGTATTATGAAACATGCAATTTTGTTGTTGATTAAAAATGTGATTTTGTAAGTCTACATTTTGTTAATTTGGTTTGGTTTTCAGACAACTGCCACCATGTTATGTTATTTATTATGTCTGCTTTACTTATGGCGATGATGTTCGTTATACTTTATGGGTAATCAGATATTACGAACTGAAGTAGATACATGAACTTTATTAAATATGGAGGGAATAAAGTGGAAATACTAATTGTAAATAAAAACAATTAGTATGGCGAAACCAAAGATCTTACAATGATGGTTGTGGTTAGGGCATGCGTCCTTTAATAATGCAACAAATAACAAGATGCGTTAGTAAACATTGTGTATTTTAAATATTATATAAAACTGCATGGGAATCCTAGCTAGCTAAGTCGTTAGATACGCAGGTAGTATATATATATATATATATATATATATATATATTTATTTATTTATATATAAATTAGTGATAACTCGATAAAAGATCTTTTATTAAATGGAAATATACATAAATATTAAAATATTAATTGTCATAAACCTTTCCGGGACGAATACATTTATATGATTATGCGACGAGACTATAGTTATATATGGAGACTCGTAGAAAATATCTAATAAATAAGAAATAAAATAAAACGCAGACGTGAATTACGAATAATCAATGACGAGAATATTAGAATCTTTGTTAGCGTAAATATCAACCACTCATTATTATCTTTGTTAGCGTAAATATCAACCACTCATTATTATCTTTGTTATCGTAAATATCAACCACTCATTATTATGATTCAAATGGCGCGTGATTTATGAATACGATTACTTTTACTCGACAGTATTTTTTTTACAAATGAATCGTTATTTATATGAATGAGTCATTATGCTATAGAATCCGTGAACAGTCAATTCGCTCATTATACACCTTACCTCTAAAGAGATCGTCGGGAAAACCGATACGATTTACTCGGATTTTATCTACATTGTAGGAAATACACTGTATATACAGTGGTCCTACAGGACCTACGGTGTAGGTATACCTATATGTATCGGTATATCGTTATATCACCGATATACTACTATAGTAGTCTACAGTATACTATATACTAGTTATAGTTATCTATATCCGTTTAATACTCGGAGATACGATCGTTGACTACACTTACTACAACACCTCGATATTACATAAAAGAGATTTCTCTGAAATACACTTCCCAATAATTTGTATAAAAGATCCAAGTATACTTATTAATTATATTATATATATATATTTAGTATAATTAATAAGTATAGCTATAATATATATCTCATAATTATATATACCTACTTGGTTCGTTTATACAAATTATTAGGAAGTTTATATTATATATATATTGTTATTCTTATTTTGGCGGATCTTTTCATCCCATCAAGGAACTTAGATATAATGTTCATTAAAAACATCTCTCATGTTAAGGCATCCAGTATTTTATGATAACCGATAATTTATGTATTCATATGTATGTAACTCTAACTAATTCAAGTATGTAACTTCTAACCAAACCTGCAGACTTATTTGTGAGCTTCCAACATAAACACATATTATATATTACCGAAAAAAACTAAACTGGCTTACATTTAAACACAAATTCATTTACAAATCGCTAAATATTATATATATATACTGCAATACATACTAAACTTCCTATATACATCAAAGAATCAATTGAATTTAAAACTAGAAATAACTCGAGGTCATCAAATATTATACCTTTAAAAAAATAAATAAATAAACTATATACTAAGTATCTATGTAGTACATATATACTTCAACTTGACTAATAGTTTCTATCTTTAATAAAAATTAGAAAATTATTTCATAGTTTTATCTTTTATTCCAATGTTTCTAAGTCTTTCTAGCAATATTTCATGTCTAAGGGTGTCAAATGCAGAGGATAAGTCAAGTAGTATTAGCTGTATAGGTTGTTCATTACATATGTATATATGTGTTTCCTGTTGCAATTCTCTTCATTATGGTTGTATTCACACTGCTGGTATTTTAACATCTTCGTGGAATACTAATAAACCTACACCAAAATATGCTATTTATATATTTGAGTGTGATAATTTTTTTTACTTGTAAATCCTGCAATGTTAATAACAAATATATATCACTTACTTCTTTATCTAAACAAATAGAAGACATTAATGATTTGTTAATTGATAATTCTATATCTAAAAAACTTGAAGAATTAAATAATAAATGTGATACTAGAAATGAATCATTTGCTGATATTGTTAAACAACAAATAATACATTTTTCTCAATTAAATGTGTCAACTAATTCTAGTTCACTTAATTCTTCTAGTATTAATGAAACAACACTGTTATAACTGATTATAAGATTGATACTAATGTCATGGCTGTGATTGAAAATCTACCGAATTCGATTAATTATCCTACTATTTATTTAAAATCTCTTTTTAGTTATCTGGAAATAAATGAATCTATATTAGTTATGTTTCCTTTAAAAATAAGAGAGCTATAATATATTTTTCAAATATATATGTAAAGAATACATTTATTTCAATTAGATTCATGTTGAAATCAACTAAGTTTTCGTTTTTATTCTTCAGAAATCACATCAGTGACAAGGAATATAAAAAAGGAAGGATTTTTATCATGCGATTAAATCTAAACGTATTACTGGATTTAAATAAATGTTAATTATGGTATTTAATACACGTATCACTTATATAGCACTTATATTACTGATGGTAACGTAATAGACTGGGAAAACTCTCGATCAGTATCTGATGCTGAGATGAAGGAATGGTCTGACTCATTTTTAGCTTGTAGTAATAGTAACAAAGAGAGTTCTTCTATTTCTCAAAATTGTCTAAACTCGTTATGTACCATTGCCTTAATAAACGCTAGATCTATTAAGACAATTTTTGATATTATATTAGCCTATATCTCTGAATACAATCCGACAATCGTTGCTTTTACTGAAACCTGGTTATCTTCAAATGATATTTATGCCATTACTATGCTGATTATATCTCTTATGCCATTACTATATCTCTGATTTCTCAACTAATTTACATACGTATTCTTTTATTCGTAGTGACATAGTTTATGGCATAGGTGGTGGTGTTGGTATTATGATTAATAACGATTTTCGTATAATATCGTCAAATTGTCTTGTCTTTTCATATAGTATTGGACTATATATTACTCTAAAATCTTCCAATGATATTATTTTTAAAATTATTGTTATATATCGTCCACCAAATAATGATTTTACATCTTTTTTTAATGAATTTTATAATTTTAATGAATATATATAATACTATATTTGTGGGTGATTTTAATTTTCATTATGGTATTTCAATAACCCCTCATCTTGAATTCAAATATTTAATTAATTCTTTATCGCTTACACAACATGTCCTATGTAACACCCATTACTTAGGAAATACGTTAGACTTAGTTTTAACAAATTAAGATTCAGATATTATATATGGTATACCAATTAAATCAAAATTAACTGATAATTTCACTATTACCTTTCGATTAAAATTATCTAATATAAAAAGAAAACGCGTTTTTATTAATTATAGAAACATTAAAACAGTGAATATTAATGATATTTCTAATGACATTATAAATTCACTTTCAAATTGTAATATAAATATTGATTACTTCAATAGTTCTATTCTAAATTTATTAGATATCTATTCACCTATTAGTAGATTTTTAGTTAAAATACATGATAATTGTCCATGGTTTAATAGTGAATTTCATAAAATAAAAAGACATTTACGAAAACTTTAAAACTTATATAAAATTAAATCTTCTAAAGAAACATATACTACATTTGTTAAATATAGGTATTTTTATAGATCATCTATTCTAATTGCTAAAAAAAATTATTATAATAATACTTTTAGTTTCTTTGAAAATAATACTAGAAAGATTTATTCTTTTTATAAACTCCTTAACTAAAACAGAGTCGGTTATATATCCTACTCTACCTAATTTAATATTATGTTCTAATTTTTCTATTTTTTTTCAAGATAAAGTTTCAAATATTATTTCCAAAAATAAATTTATAACAAATAATGTGGCTTTTAGTCCTTTATGTTATGATATTTTACTTGTGTATGGTGTATATTTTGACTATTTTTCTTCTACTTCTTTCTCTGAGGTGTTAGATCTTATGTTGGCTTCTAAATCGTCTTCTCCTATCGATACATTGCCTCTATCTCTTTTTCATAAGCTTACTTTATACTAACTTTATATTTATTTTAAATATTATTAATATTTCTCTCCATTCTGATATTGTACCTTCATCTTTAAAACATGTTATAATAAAACCTATTCTAAAGAAACCAGGATTAGATATTGAGTTTTTATCTAATTATAGACCAATATCCCAATTACCTTTTATAAGTAAAATATTGGAAAGAATAGTTTCCAAGAAATTAATCAATTATTTAAATGCAAATTCATTATTTGACACTAGACAAAGTGCACATAGAAAATTTCATAGTCCTGAAATACTTCTTCTTTCTATTCTTGATGATTTTCTTAATAAGCTTGATAATAATTCTAATAATTCTAATATGCAGCTTATTTTATTAGATCTATCTGCGGCATTTGATACTATTGATCATTCTATTTTAATTAAACGTCTTGAAGATATTGGTATTGTAGGTATTCCTCTAGCTTGGATTAAATCATACTTATCTGAAAGAACATTTTCTATAAAAATTGATAACCATTATTCATCTACTTGTAAAATGTATTATGGGGTGCCTCGAGGTTCTATATTATGGCCATTACTATTTTCTCTGTATATCTTACCTCTTAAAAATATCTAATTTTTGCTGATAATATTCAATTGTATATTGAGCTTCTAGTAATTCCAATTCATCTGATAATGTAGCTCTAATTAACTGTATTAATATGTTTACAAATTGGTTTTTACAAAATAGCTTAATGTTGAATATGAATAAAACTCAACTTCTAAATATATCTAGAACATCATCAGTTTTTCCTTCTGTCATCATTGATTCTATCACAATTGTTCCTTGCAATAATGTTAAAAACCTTGGTTTTATTTTTGATGATAACCTAAATTTCTCCAAGCAGATAGCTAATATAATGTGTGTAAATAAACTAATTATCAATTATATAAAATACGATCAATAAGGAAATTCTTACCTTTTAGAATTTCTAAAATTTTAATAGAATCAGTAGTTATATCACATATAAATTATTGTTGTTCTCTATATTATGGCCTTCCTGCTACTTCTACTAAATCCTTAGATAGAATCATTAGATCATCGATAAGAGTTTTACATCGTGTAAAATTATATGACCATGAATCAGTCAATTATCACTTAGTACTTCTAAATGGTTAAATATGTATCAGAGATCTACCTTCAGCTATTTAAAACTAATTTTTAATGTACTGAAGAATCGCCTTCCGAGTTGTTTGAATGACATCCTACAATTCATAGTTTACAAGAGGAATCTAAGAAACGCGTCTACTCGGTTATTACAAAAATGGAATTATAAGCTATCGAGATATGGAAAACGTTCTTTCAGTGTAGCTGCAGCCGAACTATGGAATGCGCTACCTGTAGGATTAAGAACTAATGTCAATTATTCGTATTTTAAATATAATTTATTGTTATTAATTCGTAATAATTAATTTTATTATTTTCAAATGATTTATATTTGTTTGTGTATTTTGTTATTTTATATTTTTTTTACACAATAGAGAACGTCTAAATTATTTTTGTGTTTAAATAAACATTCATTCATTCAGTCATTCATATAATATATATATATATATATATATATATATATATATATATATATATATATATATATATATATATATATATATATATATATAGATGACTGCCTGTGTGGCTCAGTGGCTAGGCGTCAGACACACAATCAGTAGGACACGGGTTCGAACCTCGTCCGGACCATTAATTAATTTTATAAAATGGGTCTTAAAATATTATTTATTTTTATTAAATTTTATATAATTGTGTATACATAAATGATCGGCTCTCGTTAAAACCATGGATGCATTAACATGGGAGCGGCTTCGAAGGGACATTAGAGCCATATATGGTTATAAGTGAAAAACTTCATCTAAGTTCCTGGATGGGATGAAATGACTCCACCAAATAAAAATAACAATAACAATAACAATAACAATATATATATATATATTATCATCAGATTTGGTTTTATACACCGGGTGAATATTGTAGAAGAGCTTATTGAGACAATTACCCTTATCATTTTGATAAGTCCTAACACGTACAATTATAATTGGAAAAATAAATTTCTAAAAAAAAGAATAAACTAATATAACCTAAAGTTATATCTAAGCTTACTTCCTGTTTACACTAAATCTAATTATGAATAAGATAATATAATTTTACTTGTGAAGGACCTGTCAAAATGATCAAAACCATCATGTCAAGTCCTTTTAATGATAAACTAGACTTCACAAATAAAAAATAATAATAAATAAACATTAATCAAACTAAAACAACAACAACAACAACTAAAAACATAAAAGAAAGGTTAAGATCATTAAATAAATGATAAATTAGTATAAAGAATAATATATATATATATATATATATATATATATATATATTGCGAATTTAAAAAAATAAATGATCAATACAAAATAAAAAATATTTATATTATTTTCTAGTTAAGAATTAAACGAGAATATGTAGAAATAAATTATGTTACCTATTTAATATAATACATATTAGTTTTTCCTATGTTGATAAATCGAAGCGTAATTATAGTATAAAATATGGATAAAAAGAACAAAGTAATGTAAAAGTATGAGTAAAGATAAAATTTATGAAAAATATTAAACTTATTAAAAATTTAAAAATATTAAAATATAATTTGAAGTAGAAAATAATAGTAGATCAAAAAAATTACAACGTTAAATATAATAAAAAATATTATTGCTGAATATGGAAATAGATATTTCTTTTATCACTATTTAATTCATTCCAAATTTTTGATCGATATGACATTAATGAATTATTCATATAGTTATATTTATTATAAAGTTGTATGAAATCAAAAGTATTATTGCATTCATTGTTTTAGTTATTCTTTTATAATGTATAAATTGTATATATATATATATATATATATATATAATAAACCAATTAATAAAAGTTAGAATTATTTAAACAAGTTTAATATAATCAGGTATTCGCAATATGGGTTTCGAAATACATGTATCAACTTCTGATGCACTTTCCTATATTATTGAAACAGTTAATTTAAATGTGGAACATTTAAATAATTGCGTTATTGTATCCATTTAACTGTGTAAGGCTTTCGTTACTTTAGATCATAAGATTTTAATTAAAAAACTTAGTATATATGGTGTAAGAGGAATAGCTCTCAAATTATTATAAAGATATTTAAAAGATAGGCAACATTATGTAGTTTAATGAATAGGACTATAAATACTAGTTTAAATACTAGGACCTACTACCTCAAATATTAATAATATTTAATGTGGTGTACCATAGGATTCGGTTTTGGGGCAACTTTTATGTGTATCAATGATCACCAAAAATATCTAATTCATTTAAGCCTGTAGGTTCCTATTATTTGCGGATGACACTACTTTTATTTTTTCTGATAAATTAATTACTGATATAAAAACTAATATACAACGTAACTTAAATAAACTCTTTGATTGGTTGAGTATTAATAAATTGTCCCTTAATGTTAGTAAATCTATTTTATTACTGTTTAATATTCGAAATAAAAATAATAACGTTAAATTGAATGTCAATAGTAATACATTTTGTTTCAAATTTAAATAAAATATGTATACTACAATAAAGAGCTTTGAAAATTATAAATAATGATTATAATTATTCAACTTTTTATATTATTCATAAGTCATTACAATTTTATGATATCGTCAAAATGAATACCATAAGGATTATGTTTAGGGCCAGGAATAATTTATTACCTATTAATTTGCAAAAATGATATACAATTAAATTACATAATACCTATTTATTTCATAGATTTTAAGTTAGAACAGATAGAAAATATTTCTATTTATCTAGCATAGGTCCTATACTATGGAATAACTTAGATAATTCCATAAGAAAGAGAGTTACTACATGATATGATGATATTAGATTACGAGGAGTTTTTTAATAATATTATTGTATGTTTATTATTTTATCTAAATCATGTTCTGCTCTTTTTAAAGAATATAAACGTATACATTGTTTACTATTTATAATTGTATTATTTTTAATTAATTTTTTCTTTTATTTTATTTATATATTTATATTTAAGAGGTAGGATAATGATGACATTTGTTTTTTTTGTATTTCGTTAACTCTTAATTCATAAATTTGTCATATTTTATATCGGGTAGTATGGATGCATTTTCTGGCTCCAAATGTTACCAGTGTATATACTATTGGCGAAAGTTTATTCCCTAAGGTTTTGGACTTGATGAAACCACATTCGGAAAGTTGATATACTATGGGTTGCTTTATGAGTTTATGATTTATTTTAATAATTTAATTTGTTACTCTATTTATTTTTCTACTATTTCTTATTTTTAATTATATTCCTATATAATTTGTTCTCCTTGTAATCATAAATGGGTGAAATACTTGATAAGCTATGCTTCTTCCTTCACCCAGGCAATTGCCAAATCTTATTTTATTATTTTACTATTATTATTATTATTATCAAATGCTTTTTTTAAGTCAATAAATAGGCCAACAAAGTATTTATTGGAGATCAGAGAATCAATAATAGTTTTTTGAAGATTTTCTATAGCATGGAGCGTATTGAGGCCTTTCCGAAACCCACATTGTGAACTATTAATAATGTTATGAAAATCACAAAGTAATATATATATATATATATATATATATATATATATATCCATACATTCATACATACACTATAGTACATTATATTTAACGCAGCGAAGTGACACGGGCATGACATCGGTCACCTGTCATAATAACCGTAACCTCACCGATGACGTAATGGTTACGTCGCATCACGATTACGCAACAACTCGCGCATTACGCGTAAGCGCGCATAAGTACGCACGTCGTGCGGCGCATCGTCACCACCGCTATGGAGTGCGCGCTACTGCGTTCACACTACACTGCCCACTACACTGACCACTACACTGACCACTACACTGACCACTACACTGCTCACTACACTGACCACTACACTGCCCACTACACTACCCACTACACTGCTCACTACACTGACCACTACACTATCCACAACACTGACCACTACACTGACCACTACACTGACCACTACACTGACCACTACACTGCCCACTACACTTCCCACTACACTGACCACTACACTGACCACTACACTGACCACTACACTATCCACAACACTGACCACTACACTGACCACTACACTGATCACTACACTGCCCACTACACTGCCCACTACACTGACCACTACACTGACCACTACACTGACCACTACACTGACCGCTACTGCGTTCACCACTATAATTTAGACTTTACGGCGTACAGTGTACGTACAGTGTACGCCGTACAGTGTACGGTGGCCTACAAACTACATCGGTACCAGACAATAGATCATGCCGGGTAATCTAGAGATCTGGCTCGGGCGCCGCGGCCTAACTATACTAGGCGGCGGTGTGGGACGTTACTATTGTTATCGATGCTTTAGTATTGTTATCGATGCTGGGCTATTGTTATAGAGGCTGTGCTATTGTTATCGAGGATGTGCTATTGTTTAACACCTCTACATTGTTACATTGTTACAACGGTTTTACGAGCTCGGTCGCGTTACCGAGAAATCATTAAATCAGGTCACCACGTTGTATACTGACCACTACACTGACTACTACACTGACCACTACACTGCCCACTACACTGACTACTACACTGACCACTACACTTCCCACTACACTGACCACTACACTGACCACTACACTCCCCACTACATATGCACACTACACTGACCACTACACTGCCCACTACACTGATCACTACACATGCACACTACACTGACCACCACACTGCCCACTATACCGACCACTACACTGACCACTACACTGCCCACTACACTGGCCACTACACTGACCACTACACTGCCCACTACACATGCACACTACACTGACCACTACACTGCCCACTACACTGACCACTACACTGACCACTACACTGACCACTACATTGACCACTACACTGACCACTACACTGACTACTACACTGACCACTACTACATTGACCACTACACTGATCACTACACTGACCACTACACTGACCACTACATTGACCACTACACTGATAACTACACTGACCACTACTACACTGACCACTACTACACTGACCACTACACTGCCCACTACACTGACCACTACACTGACCACTACACTGACCACTACACTGATCACTACACTGACCACTACACTTAAAGATATATCCTCCCGCCTTGACAAACAAGACACATGTTTACTCAACATATATTCACAATTACAAAATATCAAATCAAACTACAAATACTCAACTATCACTCATCCTACTGTCACTTCCTCAATCCCCTTTCTTCCCCCTCCTCCTCCTTCTACTTCCTCAATCCCCCTCCCTCCCCCTCCCCCACCACCTACCCCTATCCCTAGTCTCCTAGAATTACCCATCAATATGCATTTTAGACCTGTCTCCAATCCATATATTAGTAGACCAAATTGCCAAATAACCCACATAAATCATACTAGACCACTACCTCCATCCATCCCTCCTAATTACAATTCTATTGTTATTGAACACCTAAATAGTAAACAAACGACAACATTGTTCTTAACCGATCTACTCTTGTATGTACACCTCCCATCTAATGCAATATCTACCTATAAATTCATCAATAATATAGTCATAATATACTTTAATTCCGACAACTCCTACTACACATTTACATCAAAAATACAGAATATTATGAAACATCCCCACTATACAAACTTATATTTTCGTAAACAACGTAGTCTACTTGAAAGAGTACGAGGTAAATTATTATACCACGCCACAAAAGCAAATCTGACTCCACCCAATACTAAATGTACTTACAATAACTCCAACGAAACCTATGAATTAAGAAACATAATCAACTCAAAGGTTGACTGGAAATCAAGTCCCATAAATATAACTCCTCATACCTATAAAACCTGGGAACATTCTTATGAATCTTACATTAAAGCCAAATCGTATGAACCTCATAACACCAGTTCATCTATACCGCCAGCCTGACTGCACCATCTCCCAATCCAACCCCACACCAGTGTCTCACTTACAGCCATAACTATGCATTCACCACCAATGGTAACTTCATCTTCCACACAGAATATTAAAGCTGCCACTCTTAATATCCGATCAATAAGAAACAAAATTGAAATCATCCTTGACCTATTCAATGATCTAGATCTAGATTTTTTATGCCTTACAGAGACCTGGTTATCTAATAATGATACACCTATTATTTCCTCACTGAATACTGATACACACTGTTTTGTCCACCTACCTCGGGATGGTCTCCATCTCGGTGGTGGAATCGGACTACTTTATAACAAAAATATCAAACTGACTAACAACAAAGACCTGAAACAAATATATTCCGAAGCCTTATCATGCACTTTCCACCCCACTAACTCACAGCCCATTACATTTATCACAATATATAGACCACCACATCAATCTATCCCTCTCTTTATTGATGAACTGAATGAACTACTCATAACAACGAATAAGCACACTATAATTCTAGGTGATTTTAACATTCCAATATCACCTTCATCGCACTATTCCAAACTACTCAATCAAACTATAAACTCTCACAACTGCACACAATATGTTACATCATCTACTCATTCATCAGGCAATATTCTTGATCTGATCATAACACATAATACGAATACCTCCATCACAAATACATCCGTTAATAGACTTATCACAGATCATCACATTATTACATTCATTGTTAAATCTCCCAAACCTAAACGACAATCACAAACTATACATTACAGAAAATCTAACAACATAAATATTACTGATTACATGCGTGATTTTACTGACCTACTAAATACTTCCAAAGACCCTACTGACACTACCAACCTTGATATAGTTCTTCTTAAAACACTGGACAAACATGCACCCATCACAACAAAAATTATCACTAAACGTAATAATATAAAATGGTTCAACCCCACACTTTCCTTATACAAACGTAAACTCAGATCCGCTGAAAAAACATGGAGAAAGTTCAGAAGCCATGACAACTTAATTTCTTTCAGGCAACATTCCAGTGAATATAGGTTTATGATAAAGAAGGCAAAACATGATTATTACACTGACACAATTAAAGCTGCTGGAAACGACACAAAAAAACTATTCCAGATATCAAATTCTCTACTCGGTCGTATAACCCCCCGTATTCTCCCAGAGGGCACCCTATCTTCCTTACCTGCATTATTTGATATATACTTCAAAAACAAGGTACAGATAATAATCAATTCCCTTCCTCCTCTAACGCTTCCACCACTAACAACATCTATATACAAATTAGATTCCTTTACCATCCCAACTGCAACAATAATCGACAAGCTTCTTCAAGCCGTCAAGTCATCATGTAAGCTTGATCCAATACCAACAACACTACTACACAAACTATCCACTCATCTCACTCCATACTATAAAAACATAATAGACAGGTCTCTTATATCAGGTATTGTCCCCTCCTCGATGAAACATGCACATGTAACTCCAATAATAAAGAATTCATCACTAGATAAATCAGACCTATCAAACTACCGCCCCATATCAAACCTATCGTACATTTCAAAAACTCTCGAAAGAGTAGTCTGCTCCCAACTTTCAAACTACTTAGATAAACACAAATTATTAAATAAATTTCAAAGCGCCTACACTAAAAATAAAAGTACCGAAACTGCATTAACCCACATATTAAACAAAATAAGACTGTACCCAACACAATACTGCTCCATCATCATCCTACTTGACCTATCAGCTGCATTTGATACCATTAGTCACAACATCATGATTCATCGACTGGAGTATATCGGCATAACTGGTACGGCACTCGCATGGTTCTCTTCCTATCTTAGCGACCGTACCTACTCGATCTCCATCGAATCACACACAACTGACCCCAGACTTATATCACATGGAGTTCCTCAAGGCTCCGTTCTTGCTCCCATCCTCTTTAATATTTATATATCTCCCCTATTAGACATATTTGATAACTACCCTGACATTTACTTCCACACCTACGCTGACGACTTACAAATTTACTGCAACTTACCCAACCCATCAACAAACATAGCCACACTAAACAAATGTCTAGAAGACATTCGACTATGGCTCTCAACCAACTCGCTATCACTAAACACCCACAAAACACAAGCAATACTAATCAATACTACTAAAACTGTTCCAATCGTCCCACTCATTCAGATAAACAACCATAACATAAAATACTCCCCCTACGTAAAAAATCTTGGAATTACCATTGACCAATCACTGAATTTTACTCAATACACAACAGACTTATCAAAATCCATTAACCGAACACTACACACAATCAGACTAATAAGACCATCTATAACCACAGAACTATCAAAATTACTAGCAACATCCCTCATACTTCCACGACTTGACTACTGTAACTCTATACTTCATAGACTCCCCAAAAACGCACTAATACCACTCAACCGATTACTTTATTCCACTGCACGAACTGTCTACAGAATCCCCAAATACTCCAGGACTCACATAACTCCATACCTAAAATCTCTTCACTGGCTTCCCATCACACAACGTATCCAATACAAAACCTTACTGATATCCCACCAAGTCATTCATCACAATCACCCCGACTACCTTACTGACATACTAATAGAAAATAAACCATCTAGAATACAACGTAAAATCAATAAATACAAATTACTTATACATAATCCAAAACACTTATCACGCAAACAAGAAACCGCATTCTCAATTTCTGCCCCAAAATTATGGAATAACCTCCCTTACAATATAAGAGAAATCACCTCAACCCCACTCTTTAAACGTAAATTAAAAACACACCTGTTCGAAATCGCATATAAATAACCCACGAAAACACGGCCGAAAACTCACACGATGTTGATGGCAGTGTATAAACCATTAGGTTACAAGGTTACAAGGTTACACTGACCATTACTCTGACCACTACACTGACCACTACACTGACCACTGCACTGACCACTACACTGACCACTACACTGACCACTACACTGATCACTACACTGACCATTACTCTGACCACTACACTGACCACTACACTGACCACTACACTGACCACTACTACACTTACCACTACTATACTGACCACTGCACTGACCACTATACTATCCACTACAATAACCACCACTACACTGACCACTACTATACTGACCACTACACTGACCACTACATTATCCACTACACTAACCACCACTAAACTGACCACTACTACACTGACCACTACACTGACCACTACACTGACCACTACACTGACCACTACACTGCCCACTAAACTGACAACTACTACATAAGGTGTACAAACGCCAGTATCGATGTACAATAGTTCACTGTTTTCGTACAAACCGGAAGGGACGGCGTACTTTATCGTTGTGCGAATAGGTGCTAGGCACTCACCGGGTGCTATATATCCGCACACTCACGCACTCGCACACACTCTAGCACACACTCTAGCACACACTGTCGCACACACTCTCAAACACACGTTCGCACACACTCTCGCACACTCTCGCACACACTCTCGCACACATCATGATTAACGATACATCGTTATGTTGTATATGGTATATAATAACCTATAGGTATGATATCTAAATCTCACGTATATATTAGTTTTGGTAGAGGAAGAGGTTTAGGGAGAATAAGCGATAGATAAACAAATATATAGGTAGAGGGAGATAGGAAGGTAGAAAATAAATAATATATAGAATGTTAGATTGATAAGGATATGGAGATGACGGAATATATGTATATGGAAATAGATAGGGAGATAACATATAAGAAGGGGGACTAGAGGAAAGTATACTTTCCTCTATATGTATACATACATTTTACATTTTTCGGTTTTCGGACTGCGAACTGTGCTTATAAAGCAGTCGGCCGTCCATATATATTTGAAGTTAATGTTTCATATTAAATAAGTGGGTTTTCAGTAGTTTCTTGAAGTTCAGAGTTGATGGTGTAGTACGGATGGATGTAGGGAGAGTGTTCCAGGAGTATGGGACGGATATTGCCCATGCGCGAGTGTTAGTTGAATGTAAGTTGTGTTTAGGAGGGAGTTGAAGTATAAACGTATTGGTAGAGCGTGTAGTGGTACTAGTTGGTAATTTAAGTTTAAGTAGGGATGCTAGGTAGTCAGGAGAGACATGGTAGATTGCTTTATGATCCAGTTGTAGAGTTTTATATAGGATTCTATGGCGTACAGGTAGTCAGTGGAGTTTAGCTAGGAATGGAGATATATTAGTATGGGAGTATTTTGGTATATTGAATATACACCTAGTTATAGAATTTTGAAGAATTTGGAGTTTAGTAATATAGGATGAGGGGATATTGTAAGGGATACAATTGCAGTAGTCGAATAGAGGTAGGATGTAAGTAGAATCTATAATAGTAGCGGTGGATATTGATATTGAATGACGTATAAGGCGTAGTGAATGTAGTCGATAGTTTAGTAGTTTTATTATGTGGGATAGTTGTCTATAAAAATTAAAAGAATTGTCAAATATAACACCAAGATTTTTTACATGGGTTGAGTACATGATGAGCTGTCCATTGATGTTAATTGGAGGGGGAGTTGATACATTTTTACTTCGGAGTGGTAGGTGAAGGAAGATAGCCTCGGTTTTAATTGGGTTAAAGACGAGGGAGTTTATTGTGAGCCAGTTATGAATGTTGGTAATAGTAGAGGAAAGGATGTCAGGTGCAAAATTTTCGTTTAGGTAGAGATGGGGAAATCATAAAGGAGTGGGAAATGTAGTGGGATAAATATAGGGACAGGGACAGCGAGAGGGATAGGAACGTATTCTAAATATTTAATAAGAGGCATGTATTATGCTAAATATTAGTAGGAACATGTAATATTATTTAATCTTATTCATTAGTTTAAGCACTTCATTAATACTATGGAGTAGATATTTTTCAGACATGTATTATTAACAATATCCAGTGTATAATATATACCGGATATATTATATTATCTTTTTAGGGGAAATCCCGCACTTCTGAAATGTTGCCAACATATATATATTTAAAGTGTATTACTCTTAATTTTAACCTTTGTTATATACATATCTTCATGTGTCTGCATTAAAGGGTATCCCACTACAAGTATTTCCGGAAACATTTTTTAACTTTAAAGTGATTTTCTATCAAGTTAACTACAATTTTAGTGGGAAACCCCTTTACTTTCCGGCAACTTGCCTGAAATATAATAACTTTAATGAAATGAAACGAATTTATTTTTTAAAGAAACAGTATTATTAATATATATAATAAACAATTATTTGTGAAAATAAAAATAGCTCCTTTAAGGCATATAAAGAAGTCTTTTTTAGACTTGTATGAATTATACACCAGATAGAGAAAAAACAATAAACAATAAACAAACAAAATATTCTATTCAATAAATAGTAATTTGAAGGATAGAGGCTCATGAATATAGATATATTATCACTAAGAGATAGACATATATGTGTCAAATGACTTGATAACGTTTCAGCTTTTAGGTAAAGGGTTCACCAAATCCTATGTCTTGGGTGCCTATTTTCCGCCATAAAGATAGGCTGCTGACATCCCTACTCCCGGAGACATATCACCAAGCATCCAACACACACATGCCGCTCTCAACTTTAATATACAAATCAAATTATACACACATATATTTACACAATATAAAAAATATATAGCCTCTAACATAATTAAAATATAAAACAAAAAAACATAAGAAAAATCAAAATTTAAATAAAATCAATTGTTTAAACTGAATTTATTTAGATATTTCATATAAAAATTAATTCATATTTTAATCGTTTTAAAAATATAGATAAACATTTACTTCGTCGTATTGGTGATGGAATGCTGTTCCAGCTTACCGGTCCGTAATAATCTGTATGGAATTTATTAGTATTATTATAGATCATGGGTAAAATGAATGTATTAGTATTGCGCATTGAATATTTATTTAATGTTAATTGAAACATATTCTGAATATTGATATGACACTCATTTATAAATACTCTATACATCATTTTACAAGTTTTAGAATATAATGTTGTCAAACGACATAATATTATATTTAATATATGTACTAGTTGTATTAACTCGACTTTTCAAGTTAAATATTAGTCTTATTATAGGGGTTATCCCATTACAACTTGATAGAAAATCGTTTTAAAGTTACAATATTCCGGCAAGTTGCCGGACAATCTTGTAGTGGGATATCTCCTTTACGAACAAAACGACTAGAGAAAATATGAAATACTAAAATATTGCTAGCATAACATAAACTATGGTGGCACCTTCACGCGGTATGTTTAGACACATTACAGTTATTCGGTTCAACTGTGGTTAACTATTATCCTTAACTAATAGTCAAACAAATAAACACATCTTGGCAGCACATGGCATTAATATATTTGTTCATTTTTTCTCTTGTTTCTTTTAGTTTTAAAGATTGGTTATCTCCTATTAAGTTCCTCTATGTTATATTGTAATGCTTAATGTATTTCTTATATTTTAATTTTATAATTTTATTTTTTATTCATAGGATTATTACATGATTGCATTTAGTTACATGATAAGTTTCATTATATTTTATTATATATTTTATTTATTTTTATCATATATATGTAAACAGGAAGTCATAATATTATAACAATAGTATTGATTTATTACTCTTATCTATAATGAAACTTACCATGTTAATAAAGGTGTAATTGTCTCGATAAGCAACATTGCTTATATAATTACCCTGTAATTGCCTAAATCTGATAATAATAATAATAATAATAATAATAATAATATATAAAAAACTAGAACAACATCTACAGTAAGGATCCTGAATTATTTTATATTCGATAAAATATATATATGTCTATATGTCTATACATTTATGATGACACAATTAAAAGTTAGAAATTATGTTAGATAAACAATATCCATGGAGAAAAGAATATGATTGGTCTAGTCCTATGTAGGCTACGATTATAATACGATGAGTCAGCATTGACGACAAACGATACAAATGGAGACTAAAATAATGGAGACTTCAATAACAAATATTTAGTACGACATAGAACTGCAACCAATACGTGAAATAGCAATACGTATATATGTATCTAAATAGTCCCACACAGCCTACTAATTATACACAGAATAGCATCGTAGTATTAATAGATATAATAAATGAAAAACAATTAGGTAGTAATAACATATACATGTTTTCAAAAGAAGTTGAATAAACTTTGGACATATATGGATCCGTGCTGCAGTAAATATGAGCAAAATGGAGAAACAGCATCACAAATGTGGAAGCATATATCACTTTTTCTAGCATTGGTTCAGATCATCGAATCGTATCATCTAAAGTAAGGCTAAGTGAGCGAGCGAATATGAAGACATTACCAAGAAAACTCCGTTATAACTGGCCTTTATTTAAATCTGACATGGACTCCCTTCAGGAGAAATACGCAGTTGAAATAAAATATCGATTTATCTTGCAAAGCAATAAAGACATTTCAGATACATATGCACGATTCATAGATTTAAATAATGAAGTTACAAGAGAACTCGTTCCACTTTTAATTTAAAAATATAAAATGTGTTCATCTACTGATACTACTGTTTCTAGAGCTAGAGAAGACAATCGTATAGCAAATAGGGAGTATGAAGATAATCCAAATGAGACTAATCAACATAAAAATACTGAATAGCGTAAAAACTATATACAGCATATACAAATATCGCAGTTGATACCCTAGAAGAAAAGATCAAATAAATTGAGTACGCGGATCTCAACAGAAAGTACCTATTAAGCTGGGAATTAATAAATGAAATCACTGGTAGAAAAACAACTCCAAAAGGAATGATAAAAGGAAATAACCAAAAAGAAGGTCTACAAACTTGGTACAAATAATTTCAGGATATATTAGGCGAACCACCAAGTATTGAAGACGATAATTAAATTATAATACAAGTTATACAACCTCTAGAGATAAAGCGTGGATATTTTGAAATGTATGAGTTTAAGTTGGCAAAATATGTAATAAATAAGGTAAAAGCTGCGGTGTTGATGAAATACGGTTAGAATTATTAAAATGATGTAATATAGATGAAATGATCCTCTGCTTCTGTAACAAAACACTATTAGATCAAATGTATCAAAAACAATGGTCAATGTAGAATATAATTCCAGTACGCAAGAAAGGAGATCTCAGTCTAGGTAGTAATCATCGTGGTATAAGTCTTAGTTAATTAGTAGCGAAAACTTATAATCGTATGATACTGAACAGAATTAGGCCTTATCTAGATTGTCTTCTAAGGAAAAATCAAAATGGTTTCAGAAGTGGGAGAACAACAATCAGTCAAATATTGGCACTCAGACGACTGATTGAGGGAGTTAAATATAAGAATCTAGAAACAATCCTGATATTCATCGAATTCAAGAAAGCATTTGATACTATACATATAGGGAAAGTTCTAACGATACTGAAAGCTAACGGGATACCGGAGGAGTTGGTGACGGCTATTAGCATAATGTATGAAAATACTATTGCTAAGCCATTACACCCGATGGAGAAACGAAAAATTTTAATATTCTAGCTGGTGTCTTTCAATGATATACCTTAGCTCCATACATTTTTGTAATAGTTATCGATTATATTATGAGAACAGCTTTACAAGGAAGAGAAGATAAAATAGGTTTCCAACTAAGGAAAAGAAAAAGCAGAAGAATACCACATATCACTGTTACAGATATGTACTTCGCAGATTATATTGCATTAGTAAGTGCATATATCAAAGAAGCCCAATATATTCTCACTCGAGTCGAAAAATCATCAAAACGATTAGGATTAAGCATGAATACATAATAACCGAAATACATGAGTTACAATACTAATCAACAGTTTGAAATCAATGCCATAGTAAAATCTGAAAAAGGTTGAAGACTTCAAGTACCTAGGGGGATGGATAGACAGCAGTGCAAAATATTTGATAATCAGAAAAGCGTTTGCTTGGAGAACATGTCATCAAATGAGGAATATCTGGAAATCAACTCTTAGTAGGAAATTAAAAAGCAAGCTCATGCACACCACAGTTGAATAAGTTGTTCTGTACGGAAGTGAGACTTGGACACTCACAAAAACATTACTCAAACAACTTGATGGCACATACACTCGAATTCTACGAATGATATTAAACGTACATTGGTCTCGGAAAGTTACAAACGAAGTACTGTATAGGGCTATAGAAAAAATATCTACAAAGATTAGACGTCGATTCTTAAAGATTGCTGGACATTGCCTACGTATAGATGATGAAGTTTTTTCATATCTAGTTCTTTGTGAACCTACTCATGGAACTAGAAGATGGAGAGGGCCACCAGAAAGCTACATCAGGAATCTGGAGCGCGAGATGAGAGTAGCTATCATGAACCGTGATATTTGGAGAACTTTTACTGTCCGGGAAACAATAATCCCGAATTAAGCAAAGTAAGTAAGCATATATATATATATATATATATATATATATATATAATTTATATTTATATAATACAATTTATAAATTATTAGATGTATATGTGGCAAAACAAATCATGTAATATTATACACATTATTACTTACAATTAGTTTATTATATAGATATATTCCTATATCCTATATACATATAGATTGTATGGTATACCGTGTATATATATATTCGTTTAATAATGTATACACAATAAATAACATATGTTTTTAAAATAAATACATTACTTAAACTAATTACTAATGTGAAAGTATTCAATCTGTACTATATTATAATATAAATTATATCCACTAAATTAATATATTTATGTGTTTTAAGTTATTTCGTCTGCACTTAACTTTAGTTTGTTTACTTTTAACTATCTAGGCCAATTATCATCACACATATACGAGAGATAGAGAGTTGACCCCAAATACACATTTAACTCTATAGAGTCGACTCTAGTCGTGTATAGTAATCCTTTACTGTATTCCTATAATCCATTATACCTCTCTTTTATATTAGTACATACTAATATCTAGTAGCTATTAGCTATAAGTCATATATGACTACATCTATTTTATAGCATACGAAAAACTATAGTTATTAGTATGCGTCATCAATTTATTACAATACACTGTTAAAAATGAGGGTACAGCGAGTGCCCTTTTTAGGGTGTAAGTAGTGTACCATAGCCGTACCATAATTAGGGTACAATTTGAATAAATACGATCAGTTCCCAAAAAATTAACAAACTGTACCCTAAAGAATGTTAGCTGGTTGTACCCTAATTATATGATACCGTGTACCCTAATGCAATTGTATGATATGTACCATAATTGAATTGCATGATATGTAAATATAATAATCACGTACCCTAATATTTAACATAGCTGTACCCTAATAAATATATAGAGTGACCCTAGTGCATTTAACAGTCATGTACCCTAATATTTAACATATATGTACCCTACAAATATTAATATATTGTACCCTAGTCAGTTTAAAAGTCGTGTTCCCTATTTAGGGTACATGGTAAATTGTTATGATATTTTAACGATCTGTACCATATACATTGAATTCCCTGTACCCTAATTGTATTACAATAGGTTTATAAACCATAGGTCTATTAATGTTTATCATAAAAGATATATACAATAACTTATATATCAGTAGTTCACATATTTGAAAGTTAATCATAGTTTGATAAAATCGTATCTACTTGACAGTATTTGAGTTTATATATTAATTTACATAATTTAAATGTAGTATATTATATAATTTATGTTAATACTATTTACTATAGAATTCTAATAATTAATAATTAAATAAATCAGTCGTTAAAACTATAATTACTATATAATAGGTATATATAAAATATCTAACTTATCGGTGATAATATTTCTGTAATCGTGATTAAATAGTTAACGTTATTAAATCTTACAACTAATTATAATTATGTATTTTAATATATCATATATATATATATATAATATATAATATGACTAAATATATGTATATATATATATATATATATATATATATATATATATATATATCTATCTATTAACAAACATTATAATTTTATTATACACTGATATATATATATATATATAATGTAAGCATTACCATATCCATAGCGTAATATTATTAAATTAAACTATGACGTAATTATGTGAATATTTTGTTTATATTACAGATTATGTAATTTTATTAGCAATAATAATATTATGAAATAATGTAAACATGTAGGAATAACCACAAGAAAGCTAATACTAATAAACAACAGAGTCGTCAGCAGATCAAGGCAGCAATGCCAACATTAAATAGATTCGAAACGAATTAAATATAGATATAATAAACCGAATTTTAATGATAATTAATTATATATAATTAGTATTAATACATCTTAATGATGTTAAATATAGATATAATAAACCGCATTTTAATGATAATTAATTATACACATAATTAGTATTAATACATCTTAATGATCAGGGTAAGAACGAAGATAATATAGGGTAATCGGTGAGTGTTATGTAATTCCAGCTCCTCTTCTCATCCTACCTGTTGGTGAAGTGGTTACTATACAGTGATTACGAGAATGTAACGTTATCATCAGCTTAATAATAATGATAATAAAAGAGTTTGCGTTGTTAAGCGTTATCCGTGATGACTGAGAAATCATAGCTTATCGATACATTTACCCTCGAGATCAGTTACCCTATATATATGGTGTTCACTTTATTTAGTTTTGAATACTAAGTATATATATAATTAAAACCGCATAACATTTAATATCCATGTCCTTCGAAACAAAACATAGAGTCACGTTTTCCTTCGATACGTTCAATTATAATCGTCTTTATTTACAAACATTCTATAACTAACTTATTTATTGTATACGATATCAGTATGACACGTTGATACACCATGCTATTGTATTAATTATATTATAACTTTGATTAACATTTAATAAACACATATAAATACCTTTATATTATAATCATACACATACTCATTGACACGTGATATGTTGTAGCTATACCCCATGGGCTTATGCATAATGTTATACCCATAAGCATATATGAATTAATTTATTAAATATATACATTGCATGTTTGCAAATGTTATTATGTTTCTATATGTGTAACTATTTTTAGATCCATTGTTCTAAAAATAGTTACATACTAGAACCATGCATTATTGTAAATATATTATTTTTATAATTTTATATTTATAATTAATTGAAATTTATATTAATATATATGATCAATACTTTTAACCGCCATATAGGGGAATGTTTACAATGAACCCTCTCACATTTCAGTTACCATAAGAGATATACAACAATGAAATATTAGTAATTTAATGGTAAATAATATTTACTAAATAAGCATTTTATTTTTTTAAATATTCAATCCTACAATTTTTATTTGATAACATGTAATATTCGTGTCTACCTTTTTAAATATTTGAATAATAGCTTTTTTAAATCATTGTAAATACTTTACTAATTAAAAGAAAGTAATTCTATCCATGATGTTACATAATTAATTAAATTTTCATATACAAATATTATAATTTGAATACGTATTAGTAATAAGTAACCAATATATTCTTAATTATAAAAATCCATTTTCCTATTACCGACCCATTTTATTTATATAATATCTAATCAACATGGATCAATGTTTTACTATGAAATTGTTTGTAATGTATGTGTGTAGCATGTTAACCCGTCAATAATAATATACAATGATTATGTAGTATATGTATTTATATTCATAGTTAGTTAATTTAAAGTTTAATATAGAAATATAAAGTTCAATTATAAATTTAATATGATATATTAAGACGTAAATTCAATAATATATAAATTTCGTGCGTTTTGTATTTCATTAAATCTATTTATATACGCTATTTCGAGGTGTACTATAATACCATAATTATAGCGACCACGAGTATTTAAGGGGTCATTAATAGGAAAATGGGTCGGTAATTTGAGAAGTGGTCGGTATTAGGCACATGTATCCAATTACCGACTTTCTTGTTTATTCTTGTCAATATAATTATATCAAAAATTAAAAATAATAAAATTATTTATTGCCATAATATTACCCTAATTATTAAATTTCAATTAAATATATTGAATATTGAATACGTTATTACAAATAGTCACTCAAGGGTCATTGTATACTTTACCCTATACAACATCAATAACCGAAAAAGGTGGACTGTATTACACTAACTACAATATATATATATATATATATATATATATATACACTTATAATCTTATAAGTCAAAATCACTTATACTCAAAATCAGCACCCCTATAGAAAAAATATATTATTATATTTTAAAACTCTATACGTATATACCAAATTTCAAAATATACAAATACATACATGTATATAATTTAATATAAATACATAGTATAACTTATACATGCAAATCTATCATATATAGGTCCCCCTCTAGTATATATATATATATATATATATATATATATATATATATATATATATATTATATCTACTATAAAAAAAAGTATCTTAAATAAATATTTAATAATTATCAATTAATTGTAAATATTACGATTAGTAATTCTATACATCTTATATGAGTTTTCGATTATTAAATGTTAAATAATATAAAATAACACTATTACGATTGTAATGTTAATGTAATGTTAATTACACACGTACCATAGGTAACAATACATACATTAACCTGGTATATGTTCTCGGCATTCTTCTCGGAGATATTCTCGAGTACTTATATGATTATTATCACTATTGTCGCATACTACACTATCACTTCTAGTGCGTAGATACCATATATAGTTACACGTGCAAGTATGTAAATCGTACGGATCTACCTCGATAGTTGTTAGCTTGGGAAGCGTACCGAAAGTACGGTATTCTATTGTCATATTGTTTAGCGATACTTTTAGTCCATGTAAATTGCTCGCGCCATCGAATGTATCGCTAGATAAATATGCTATCGCGTTTCCGCTGATATCTATGTATCGTAGACTAGTAGGTAACCATTTAGTTGGTAATCGTGTTAATTCGTTATTTTCTATATATAAATATTGAAGTTTATTAAGATTTATAATAATTGTATTATCTATATTTCTTAACATATTATTATACAAATAGAGATTTTCTAAATTTATCAATGGGTCGAATGTCCCACTTTCGATGTATTGTATTTTATTATTATATAAATATAACTGTTTTAGTTTAGTATGCGTTGTTGTGCTATCTGATCGACTCGTCCAAAACGCTTTAGGGTGTATTGTTGCTATTTTATTGAAGCATAAATTTAATTCGACAGTTTTAATATTCACTAGAATAAATGCTTGAACTCTGGTGACTCTAGTTCCGACAATGTAAACCTGTAAATTAATGTATGCATTATCACAGAGACATTGGCAGATACATAGGCGCTATGAATTGTGCGCATACTGATACATATAAATAGAATACAATTATATACAATATTATTTCTATTACGTAATATTATATATATATATATATATATATATATATATATATATATATATATATATATATATATATATATATATAAATAGTATGCGTATTAAAGATATGATTATTCAGGAGATATTTATGAGAAATTAAATTGATAATTATCAATGATTATATAATTGTTATATATATATTATAAAATATTAAATCACGTTACATTTTATTAACTGTATACAGTATAGTTAACGCATGTAGTATATAGTTTTGATATGTATATGTATATATTTATATTTATATAATAAACTTATATAAAACTATTTATATATAATTTCTATGATATTAATAAATATATAGAATTATACAAATAATATAAATTATTAGAAATAATGCCATTATTTTACGATGCATGTATCTAAGCTCAATTATTTGTTCACGATAACTGGTACCATCTACTATTACTACTGACTATAACTATACTTCGCGGAGAACCCAAACTTGGCGAGTTGAAATATCTCAATATATATTGATCATACAGAAAAACTTTAAATATTGAAAATATTGAAAATTATAGAAAATTCAAAATAGTAATAAACATTTAATTTTAATAAATCAATAATCAATAACATTTGCATTATATGTTGATTTATATGGTGATCGAATTTATCACGTTTTTCGTTTACGGGAGAATTAAGAGATCACAGTTTAAGAGATATAATACTAATTGTTTTGATATAGAAATACATTTAATTTGTAAGCTTATTTTTTAATATGGCTACGTAGCAATATATATATATATAGTGTGATACAAATTGTGATACATATTTAGAAATAAATTAAAATTAATAATAAAATACATATTTCATGAAATAATATTATATTTTATAAAATATATGCTTTGTTTTATGTCTAGTTTATTTACTTTTTTTAACAATGTTCTAAAAATGTAAAACATGATATATGTATACTTGTACTATAGTATAGTTATACATACATATCCCTTATCTATTAACGTGTAAACGCGAGAAATTACTGTACACTGGAACATCCCCTCAAGTTATAACACATTTATATGTTTTCTATATGTTCATAATAATACAATATCTATACAAACTGACTGTAACATCGTTTATTATAATAATTATTATTAACATTATTATTGTATTACGCTTTAGAGAATTATTAAAGCGTAATAAACTATTATTAAAGTGTCAAAATAAACTACTATTATTATTATTATGATTATTATTGTAAATAAGTGGATAACGTAAACTAACCCATTGATAGAGTTCGCCCGACGCCGCCAAGCTAGGCACCCGATCACCCGTGTAATCTCTCCAGCAGTACACGTAGATGTCCACGTAGTTCCCGCAACCGCAGCCTACTATCCCGTCCGCCGGACAGTGCGATTCGCCGACGACAGCCGGTATCAGTAGAACGACGCAACTGAATAGGGTAGATACCCGCACCACGTTCATACTTAGGGAGTACTTAGTGAATGAATCCGACACTGTTTACGGGACTCGGAGTGTGTGTGTGCGCGCGTGTGTGTGTGTGTGTGTGGCCGTGACGCATTGTTATGATATCTTAGGAATTGGATATTTACGTTACGTAAAAAATGGTCGTAAATAATCGATTTAACTTAAATATGAGAATAACTTAATATTCGAATACAATTATATACATGCGCGTATTGTGCTTACATGTATTAATTATTTATTTATTTATTTTGATTTTATTATTTGTTTATATAATATTATATATGATGTTAATTTCCTAGACGATCTAAGACTCCTGACGCATATTTCAGTGCTATTAAACTGCTTATAATCATATATATATATATATATATATATATATATATATATATATACATACTAACGGGGCTCGGCATTTCCCGGTGATATATTATGTTATATATATATACATTATTTATTTATGATAAATAAATGATCTACTTATATTTATTTAAATACGTAGAGTAAAGTAATACTAGTAGTTACATACGATAACTAATTAAATACGTATGCTTATATTCAGTACCGAACCTAATTTAATACTTATATATAAGTACTTACTTGGGTTACTTACTTAATATAAGTATACTATATATATAACTATAGTTACATAATAATCAATTATCATATTAATAACTTAATATATTGTAATAAGTGATTCGTATAGTGATGTATATAGTGTTGTGTATAGTGATGTGTATGTAGTGTTGTGTATGTAGTGATGTGTATGTAGTGATGTGTGTAGTGTTGTGTGTAGTGTTGTGTGTAGTGTTGTGTGTAGTGATGCGTGCATCATGTTGTGCATCATATTGTAAACATCTGTAATATAAATTATAATTTAAATTATATAATATAAATTATAATTCATATATGAATGGGCAACAAAAGAACGATGTATATCTTCGTCATCAGACAATACATCTACGTGACATCGTTATATGTATCACGTGTGTATATTTTTATATATATATGTATAAATGTATATATATATATATATATATATATATACCTATATATGTATATACATATATAATAGTATCTGAATGCAATATATGTACGTCATATGTTGCAAATTGAATTGTATTATTGATATGAATCGAGGAAATCATTATAAGTTGGATAGGAGCTATGGAGATAGGGGCTATGTATTTGTATAGAATATTAACAAGGATTGGTGAGCAAATCCTAAGAAATACCAGAGATATTTAATTATAAATTGTGATAATGACTTACGAATTATGCAGATTCTACATTAAAATTTGTAGATGTATTAACATATATAGGTTGCATGCAATGTTGGTTCAACGCATTGTGGCGTAATCGAAGTATCTGAAATGCGTGTGACGCCTTTATGAACGGTCGCTTAGAAATATTATAATCCGAATTATATTGGATTTAATATTTTGTTTTCCTTTTTGATTATACATTGATATGTATAGGTTTATATAAAGTTATATTGCGCTATTTTATATAGGAATTTTGTATATATTATTTAACACAATATTAGTGTATGGTTTGTTGTTCTTATATTAAATAAAAGTGTATAAATACAACATATACATTTATAATATAATATATGAGTACATACTTAATATATAGTATATGAATACATATTCCGAGCACTCATTATTACATTTGAAGACAGCGGCGGGATCACTGTATTGTCAATAACACACATGTTTACTTAAAGTTTATATGTAATATAAGAACAAAACCATACACTACAGACGAAGTTGTCATAAATACTATAGTATTATAGTACCTATAGGGGTGCAGATTGACAACTGAGAGCTGATTGAATGCAGACTGAACTATAAAGAGGACTGGAACTTAACGATTATTGTCGTCGAGTATTAATTTCAGATTGGGTTTGTTACAAATTTCCGCGTTTAAACAAGATAATAAATAAATAAACAAGATTATATGTATTATTACGCGACCGATATTGCTACATACACTGTATGTCATACAGTTGGCGTCACCCACTTCCTTTCTATAGTACACTCTACATTTGCATAGTGGTTTGTTGTAAATATGGAAAATAGTATGTCAAATTGAATAATGGGGAAGATGATGTGGATGAATGGTTGAGAAATGTAGATGAGTGTATTAGTTTATTAGGTATAATGGGGAGAGGAGATGGCGTCACAAGCGTTATATCATATTACCGGAGGCTCTAAGTTAGGATTGCCAATGTTAGGGGTTAAGATAACCACAATAAACGGAATTAAAGAGAGTTTACAATAACGTTATCTGAGAATTAGAAATAAGAGTGAGATTATTGATGAGTTAATGGGTAATGAGTTAACAGGAGCAGAATTAAACTTCTATGTAGTTTTGAGATAAATTATTAAAATTAGGTAATTAAAAAAGTAGAGAATAAGTGGGAGGAGATAATTGTAAACAGTTATTGGGGACATTTAATTGATATCAGACTAAGGCAGACTTATGTATTGTTTGGGGAAGGATATTTCATTTAATATATTGAGAACATTTATCATTAGTTGGGAGGAAGTATAGAATAGGGATACTTATGAGTCTTATGCAGTTAAGGTAGAGAGCATACTGTTACAAAATAGTGTACGGCGAATTCAATTTATAGGGTACATATCGTAAAATATCATACAAATTTACCATGTACCCTAAATAGGGTACACCACTTTTAAACTCACTAGGGTACAACATATATATTTGCAGGGTACATACATGTTATATATTAGGGTACATGACTGTTAAATGCACTAGGGTACACTCTATATATTTAGTAGGGTACAGCTATGTTAAATATTAGTGTACGTGTTATTATATTTACATATCAAGCATTTCAATTAGGGTACACGGTATAATATACTTATAGGCAACCAGCTAATATTCTTTAGGATACAGTTTGATCATTTTTAGGGTACTGATTGTATTTATTAAAATTGCACCCTAATTAGGGTACCCGATACGGCTATGGGGACACTTCTTACACCCTAAAAAAGGCACTAGCTGTATCCTCATTTTTAACAATGTAGTCAATGAAATTGGTAATATGGCCAGGGTATAGATAACAATGTGTCATTCAGGTATGGTAGTAACAATATATATATATATAAATTATTTATTAAATATATATTATATTATTTAATATATATATATATATATATATATATATATATATATATATATTTAACGAATCACCATAGTTGTATTATAATATATAGGCTGTTATTTCATGATATTTATTCATCACCTATTTGTATTTAAACATATATTTTGTAGTACGTATACACACACATATATAACTGTCTGTGTGGCTCAGTGACTAAGGCGTCAGACACACAAGCAGTAGGACATGGGTTCGACCCTCGTCCGGACCATTAATTAATTTTATAAAATGGGTCTTAAAATATTATTTAGAAGTGATCTTATATAATTGTGTATAAATAAATGATCGGCTCTCGTTAAAACCATGGATGCCTTAACATGAGAGCGGCTTCGAAGGGACATTAGAGCCATATATGGTTATAAGTGAAAACTTCATCTAAGTTCCTGGATGGGATGAAAGGACTCCACCAAATAAAAAATAACAATAACAATAACAATATATATATATATATATATATATATATATATATATATATACATATACGAGAAAGGATCAATATACATATTCACGAAATATTAATGAATTAAATTTACATAATCTAAAACTAGAACTAGGTACAATACATTGGAATACCATTTTAAATAATCAGAATTGTTGTAAACTATACAATACATTTATTGATATATTAACTAATAGTGTTAATAAGCACTGTCATTTTGTTAAAAAAAGAATTAAATTTAATCACAATTTTAATCCATGGCTAAATAATAAATTAAAAAATTCAATAAAAAAGAAAAATAAATTATATACAAAATACAAAATAAACAATTGTCCTTGTATATTTGGTAAATATAAAAAATTAAAAAATTAAATTAATACAATATTAAAATTAAAAAAAATAATTACTTTAAAATCTTTTTACTGCAAATACACAAGAATCAAATTGGAAAGTTATTAATAAAATATTAAAACCTACAGACTCGGATTATCGAAATACTCTTATAGATAATAATATTAAAATGAATGAAAGGTAGGAACAATGTAATGCATTTAATGAGTATTTTTCGAGCATTGGAAGTAAAATAAATACTTCAATTAATAATATAAATAAAAATGATTTTAAAGAATTTGTATCTAATAATTTTAATAGTTTTTACTTTTTACCAATTAACAATGATAAAATAATTAAAGTGACTAAGGATATTAAATCAAAAAGATCATTAGATATAAATAATCATGACATGACCTTAATAAAAGATATTATTCAATATATTTTAGAACCATTAAAAAATATATTTAATTTAAGTATCCAAACAAATACATTTCCTGATAATATGAAAATTGCAATTATTAAACCTTTATATAAAACTAGTGATAAACAACAATTATCCAATTACAGGCCAATTTCATTACTACCACAAATATCTAAAATTTGTGAAAAAATTATTTTTAATAGATTATCAAAATATATATTTAAGCATAATATTATTAACAAACATCAATATGGTTTTGTTCCCAGATCAAATACAACCTTATCATTATTAAATATTCAGCATTTCATTTTACATAAACTATCTCCAAAAAAAAGTATCTACTATATTCTTAGATCTCAAGAAAGCATTTGATGTAGTTGATCATGATATTTTACTTGTTAAATTATAATGTATAGTGTTTAGAGGTGATACAAATTTATTTATTAAAAGTTATCTTAAACATATAAATATTATAACACGAATTGATAATACTCTATCACCTAGAACGATTATTAGACATGTACTGCCACAAGGATCTGTTCTAGGACCTCTACTATTTATTATCTTTATAAATGATATATCCAATATTTGTAATAATTAAAAAGTAAATAATATCAATTTATATGCAGATGATACATATATAACTATATTTGCTGAAAATGATATATTATTAACATATTATTTGCAATATTACATGGATAAGTTAAAAAAAATGGTTTGATATAAATAAGCTTAAGCTAAATATCGAAAAAACAAAAATATTGCCATATATAAATTCTGCTAAAAGATATAACAATTACTTGTGACTCCTAATATCCCGTGACTCGTAAATCGTAGGGGAAATCAATCGAAGAGGCATCAGCAACACGTTTTCTCCAGCCATATATTTCGTGCACATCTTGTATTAGATCGTTTACATCTCGTTTAGTCCATTTAATGTTATGTTAACAATATTTAACAATGTTATCAATCCATTGAGATTTGGGTCGTCCTTGTTTTCGAGTTACTTCAACAGAACCTTGCATTATAGTTTTGCACAGTTTGTCTTGTCTGGAGACATGGCCAAACCACTTCAGTTTGCGACTCTTTATCGTTTTTAGGAGAGGTTCGTAAGTTCCTAACAGCATGGTTATCCTATTGCACACACACGTTCGTAATCCTATCTTGATATTTGATGCCAAGTAGTTTTCTGTGTGCTTTGCTTTCAAATGCATATATTTTCTTTTGCATTGCCACACTAATCGTCCATGTTTCGCAGCCATAAGTAAGGATATAGAGCACTAATGATCGATATAGATTGCACTTAAGTTTGAAATTGATGTGTTTGCTGTTCCAAATTGTGTAGAGACGTATCATCGCTGAGGTAGATTGGGCAAGCCTTATTCTAATTTCATTATCACTTTTTCCATCGCTTGTAATTGTGGAGCCAAGGTAAACAAATTTATCTACTTCTTCTAGCTTATTTCCATACAGTGTTATATCTACAGATTTTGCATTGTTAGTATTTATCATAACTTTGCTTTTTTCAGCACTTATTTCCATTCCATAACGTGATGTACTCTTTGCTAATTCGTCTGTGAGATGTTGGAGTTCTGCATTGGATCCGGCTAGTAAGTCGATGTCATCAGCAAACTTTAAATTCCAAATTGGTCTACCGCCTACAGAAATAGATGTAGCATGTTTTATCTCAATTTCACTCATAATTTCTTCAAGGAATAAGTCAAATAATGTTGGTGAGAGCAGACAACCTTGAAGTAATCCAACCGTTGTATTAAAGAACGGGACTGCCATATTATTGAGTAGTACAGCACTTGTGGAGTTTGCATACAACGATTTTATCATCATAATTATATCATTATTAATTCCAAATTTGCATAATGCTGACCACATCCCTTCACGATACACTCTATCAAAAGCCTTCTTGAAGTCTATAAAATTGTGATAGATATCTTTTTGGCTATCTAGATGCTTCTCAATAATATTTCTGCAATTAAACACTTGTTCAACTGTGCTCCTTCCCTTCCTGAAACCGGCTTGCTCCTCTGATAGCACTCGTTCAATTTGAGGATTTAATCGTTTGAGGATTATGGTTAGGAGTATTTTACTAGAATGGCAGATTAGGCTTAGTGTTCTGTAATTTTTACATTTCTTAAGGTCACCTTTTTTAGCTATAGGTATTATTAATGATTTTGTCCATTGTTTTGGCCATGATTTAGATACCCATGCTTTCTGGCAGATTGCTGTGAGCATTCTTATTATAGCTGTTCCTCCATGTTTGATTAATTCACTCGGTATGTTATCTATACCCTGTGACTTGCCCTCCTTCAATGTTTTAATAGCGTTAACGACTTCTGACTCAATAATTGGCAGTTCATCATCTGTATATGTATTGTGATTTCCATAATGGGCTAACACACTGGGATCAGGGTTAATAGGGTAGTTATAAAGTTCTTTGCAATACTCAGTCCAGCGATTTAGTTTCAATGTATCTTCAGCTTGCGGTACTCCATTACTATCTTCAATAATAGATGTGCTTCTGGGTGTTGTTTTAGTTAGCATTTTCAATGTTTCATAAGCTCGCTTATTGTGCCTACCATGTTGCATATCATCATAGATTGATTTGCACTATGTCTGTATCCAATCCTCCTTTGCCTTGAGCATAATTTTTCGTATCTTGGGGTTTATTTATCTGTACTTATGTTCAGATTCATCATTTAGTTTTCTCTTGGGTTTAAGTGTTCTTCTCTTGTCGCATAAGTCTAGTATATCATCAGTGATCCAGGGTTGTTTTTTACTACGGTATTTGCTGATTATCTCTGAAGCAGAACTAGTTAGAGCTTGTTCGAAGTCAGAGCATATTTCTGTCAAGTCGCAATCTTTCATATTTTTCTCTATTTCACTGAGCTGTGCATCTAGATGATCAGAATATGATTTGCTGATTGTTTGGTCTTTCAGTTTGTTAACATTATAACGAATCCGTTTGCTTTTCTCCCTCTTGTTTGACCGAAGTTTTAGCCTCAGCTGAGGCTAGGTTGCTCATTACTAGATCATGGTCGCTATTCACATCTGCTCCTGGATAGGTTCTTGTTGAGCTTCGTATGATACTTGATTTGAACCTTTTAGGTGTCAGAATGTAATCAATTTGGTTGTGTACTAGTCCATTAGATGAGTGCCATGTAGTAATTATTGAGTCCTTGTGTGGGTGCAAAGTATTTGCCATCACTAATTTATGCCTTTCAGCAAACTCAAGTAATCTCTGGCCTCTTTCATTCATGGACCCAGTACCGAAGCGACCAACGCATCCATTCCAGGTTGCATCCTTGTATAATTAAAAAGTCCTTTTTTGGTGTTTTGGAAATTTCTTCTTCAATACTTTCATAGAAATATTCTATTTCTTGATCTTCGTGGGTAGTTGTCGGTGCATATATTTGAATTATGGATATGTTCATGGGGTTAGCCTTTATACGAATTGACATAATTCTACTTGAAACGGCAGAGTAATTCATTACAGATTTTGTAAAATCCTTCTTGATGATGACTCCAACACCTTCAAAGTGTTTGCTCTGTCCGCTGTAGTATAATTTATGGCCAGCCTCTGTTAATATCTCACCTGGTCCAGTTATCCTTGTCTCAGAGAGGCCTATTATGTTCCATTGGTATCGTTCAAGTTCATTTGTTAGTTCATTTATTTTGCCGCATCTTCTTAATGTTCGTACATTCCATGTTCCGATAGTGGTTATTTCATTAGATAATTTGATGTTGTAAAATGGTTGTTCTAATTCTAATTTGCCAGTAGTTAACCTTATACTTCCATCCTGGTTTTCACCGATGGAAAGCGCGGTCGTTGTTTTTCCGGGGCGCGACCGATCCAGAATGGTATTTCGTTGTTGTTGTGATGTCATTTAGTTGATTGATTTTTTCTGTAGACTTATAGACTAGGTGACGTCTATCTCCTCTCCTAGATATAACTATAGATAACATTAAAATCGATATAGTTAATAATTATAAATTTCTTGGGATCTACATAGATTCCCAAATGACCTACAAAAAACATATAAATTATTTATCGAATAAATTGTCAAAAATTATATATACTATAAAAAAAATATCTTTTTTAGATACAAACAATTTAATTGTGTTATATAATTAGTTCTATTTATCTAATTTATCATATGGGATTGAAGTATGGTCAAATACTTATAAATCAAATATTACTAAATTAATTATGTTACTGAAAAAAGTTATAAGAATTATTAATAAACAAATAATAGATAAATCAAAATTACCATTAATACGTATAACAATACTGGTACTTTTTTAAAAAAATAATATTTTAAAATTTGAAGATCTAATTATATATATAGAAACACATTATTAACCTATAATTTCTTAAATAATAAATATAAATTAGATTATAACTCATATTTCAAGTTAAATAAACTAAAAAATAAATGTATTCTACCACTTATGAAATCAAATAAATAAAAAAATACAATATTTTTTAAAGGACCAAAGTTATATGATGAATTAATGTTTAGTAATCTTTTACGAAAAAAATAATATTAATAATGTATTTATTCTAAAAAAAACATTAAATATTCATTTATAAGTAAATATTTGTTTTTTTTATATATAATATATATATTTTAATATTTATTTTTTTAATATTTATATTTGTTTTACATCTTGTTTCGTTTATTGTTTTAAATATTTTTTTAAATTATTATTGGTATTATTATTAGTCATCTGTAATTTGACAGGAATGTGGCGCCATTGCACGTCATATTGAAATATGATTAATTTTTGTTTAGTAGTTTTAATTTTATAACATACTTCTAGATATTTTTATTTTACACATATTTATAATAATTTACTATTTTTATTAACAAGTTCTTAATATTACAATATTATAAGGTCACATATTTTACTAACATATATTTTAATACATTTTAATATTATACAATGATTTTATTATCTTATTTTATTATTTACTTTAATGTAATGGATTGAAATATGATGATAACTTATGTTCATGAACAGTTTTTTATTATTTTTATTAATTTTTATATATATATATATATATTATAAAGAGCTGGGCATTGCCCAGTGGGCAGTATCGCCGATACAGTAGGTATTAAGGCAAAAATCAATATCGTAGATACATTTGTATTTGTATTTGTATCTATTATAAAAATTACAAAAGTATTTGTAATTGTATCTATTAGTCATAAATAGTATCTACGATACGTATCTACTAAGACAATTATTTAAACAGATACATTTTATTTATAATATATCATTTGGTCATTATATTTATTTTATTTCAATATTTTATAATATCATTTTATAAATTAATTTTAATATATATATATTATATAGGGGAAAGTAACCGAATACGGACAGTGCCCGAATACGGACACTCTCGGTATCTCAGAAACCATAAATCCTACAAAAAAAATTGTAATGAATAACATATTCATAATTATAAAAATAGTCTAAAAAAGTATTTTTTATTATTTAATTATTCAAAATATTGCTAATATATCCATATAAACTAATTTTTTTATTACGTTTTTAGATTTATGAAAAAAAGTTTCAACGTAAAACCTTCTCAAGAATATACAAGTGTATCGATATAATACTATATTATTAAAATATAAAGCATTCTAAAAATTGTATTTTTAATTTCTATATTTGTTATCAAATATTCATTAAGTTATAAGCATATATCTAGATGTCATATAAGTTCCTAATACGGACACTCTACATGTCTTAATACGGACACCCTATAACCAATCAGCGCGCAGTGTATAAACAATTCTGATTTATATAAAAATCGCGTGCGTTATAATATTAATTCTACCAATAAAGCTATTTCTAAAAAAAATATTATTTAGACACTTAAATTGTATTATTAATTAAAAAATAATAAAAATAAATAAAATATTAACTAATTAAATTACAATATATTTTTCATAAAATTAATTATAAATAACGTAATTGTAATTTGTCTGATTGATTCATCAATAATATATAGTTTATCTAGTGGTATATAGGGTTTCCGTATTATAACACAGGGTGTCCGTATTCGGACATGGGTACCGAATACGGACACCCCCGTTATATATGGAATTAAAAGATTAAATAAAATTTTAAAATTACAATAATATTTATAATCATATAATATTAATATATTGTAATTTTTGAATAAAAATAATGAGTCATAAAAAGTTAAGACCATTTATTGTTAAAGTGTCCGTATTAGGTTACTTTCCCCTATATATATTGTGTACTAAAATATCTGTTGTAAATATTGAAATTAATTCATTGTTAAATATTATGATTTATCAATTATAGTGATTTATTCTCAAAAACCATTATATACATTTATTGAAAACAAAGACATTATTTTGATAATATATTTTATATAATAATTGATTTATAATTCAAAATTATATATTATATAGAAAGATAAAATCATTTTAATAAATATGATAATACTAAATAATAATAATAATTAATAATATATTAATAATTTATTTTTTGTATATTTGATAATTTACTATATTCATGTTTAACATTCGAAAGTAAAGGTCGCTGATTATTTGTAGTTGAAAAATAGTATATTGTAATAATGTATATTTCTATATAGTCTCGTAATGGCTCATAGTATAATTCCAGATGAAATAAACGCTGGTACACTCAAATATTCATCGTGGGCATAATTAATTGTCAATAAATATCAACACATGTATTCTATATCATCTATTGAAGAACACGTTATTAGGTGTAAATATTTAATATGTCATTTTAAAGGAGGTATCCCACTATCAGTATTTCCGGAAATAATGTCCTGAAATATTTTTAGAAAGTTATTTTCTAGCAAGATAACTACAATTTTAGTGGGTTATCCTCGTACTTTCCGGCAACTTTCCGGAAAAATATTAACTTTAAAGGGGGTATTCCACTACAAATTGCTAGAAAAACACTTTCTATAAAACATTTCCAGACATTATTTCCGTATAAAAGGGGTATCCCACTACAAGATTTTCGGCAACTTACCGGAAATATTGTATTAATTTGAGAAATATTGCGGCATATATGTGCAGTAATATAAAACGGAGCCAATTTTATAAAAGTAATTCGTGGAAATACAAGTATGTTCATCAGCATTGAAAATAACGTTTCTAAATCATTCTTCGCATTAATATCGTTATTAATTGAAATAGATGCGGATATAGGTGCTCATATATTCGGTACAGGAAAATCATCTCTCGTGATAATAAACTAAAGTGAGAAATCTTTGTAAAATCGTTCTCTATATCATTTTCGAAGTGAACTTCGGCTGTATATAGCTATGTAAAGTGATAGTCTGTAATACATCAAATAAATGGCACATCCATGTCACTAAATACTCAGACGATGCGTTAACTAACAATGCGCCAAATGATAGCATTGATTTGTGATATAGCGGAATGAAACAGTACTCTTGTAGGCAACACTCGCAGCATACTCTCTCATTACGGTGGTTTTAGCATATTCAGAAATAGTAATACTGCTGAAACGATTTTCATTAATATAATCATTTGATTCGTCGATGAAAAAGGCTTGTTCAGCTGGAATAATAAATCTAGCTTTAACGCGAATGGCTTATAAGCCATAGGCTTATAAACTATAGTTTATTGAAGAAAGTGTCTTCGTTGATACGACTCATTCATCAACATCATAGTAACTGGTGTACTTATTTAAGTTGCGAGTTTTTTGTTATTTTCTTGATGGCTTGATAACATGACTCACCTCACACATATTATAACATAGTACTCAGCTTAACTCCAAATAAGTCTTATATCTCAATCAGAGATTTTAGAGCTGCACAACCCTTAAATCTAGACTCCATGGTTCCTTTTCTCAAGATGGAATATCTCGACAAAGGGAATTTTGAGAAGAAGATGTCATATGCTGCTACAATCTTGTAGTAAGTTTTCCCAAAGTTCATAATAGACAATTATTATATATTGTCTGATGTAGCAGCGCTATTAAATGGATCCGACTTGAATAGTTCTGTTATCCTGGCTCTGACTTGATTACCATGCTCTTCCTCTAGAATGGTCGTGTGAAGCTCGGACAGCACAAAATAGGAATACTACCAAAGATGTTATACCCATATTTACTACCAATCTATTCTTATATCTACATTTCTGTGAACGTAATGATACTATGTCACTGTAAGATGCAATCTTCGTAGCTGCTGGAAAGTTAGTATTTGAATTTATTTTCTGTATAATTAGTTGATAAGGTGTGATTCGGATGTTGTTATCCCTGAATACAAAGCTGTTTTAAATAATCTGATTTTCCCTCTCCAGCAGAACCTTTTTGGGCGTTAGCTTTGTAACCGTATTTTTATATCCTTCTTCTACTGTATCAAAAGCTGTTTTTACGATATTCTTAACTCTGTGTATTTATATATCGGATCTGTTAATTAGAGTTGACTATTTACGTCACCCCCCAATAATGTGCCGAAATATATTTAAGTTTTGTTAGTTTATGTTCAGATATTTTATGAAAATATTCTTGTGTACTACTTTTGGGTGAAGAGCCAATTTTATCATTTTACCATAAGCCACGTTAATCAGATTATTCGTCACAGTTGTATCAATTACTCCAGACTTATTACCTGGATACATTAATATATCACTATTATATGCTGTGTATAACCGATAGAAGCGTATATCGATACATTGTATTCTGTCTAACAATAGACCAATAGCTGTATATTTTAATGTAACAATTTACAAATGTTTTTTTTTCCATATATAAACAATATTATGTAATATTTTTCGTTAAACATATATTTGATCAATATTTTAAAGGTAGGCAAGCCTTATCACATTTGCTTGGTATCAATACTTAATAAATATATATATATATATAAGTCTAGCTCTTGGTTCATCGATTTTAGTTCAATAGATTTTAAAGTTTAAACTTATAGTTGCGCATAGATACATTTATTTTATTAATATAATAGATTTATATCATATGTTAGACACACATATATATATATATATATATATATATATCTAGGAGTTTGTGTAATAATACTGAAGTTTCATAATGTTATAAGTAAATATATTTATAAACATACATTAATCAGTTAATTATTAATTTATGATTTATTAACAACCATCTGTAAATAACAATTTAAACAATAGATTATATACCTATAGTTCTAGTTATCTGACATTTAGTGTAATTTTATTATTATCTTTGCAACTATTGAGGGTCATGTTACTTATGCAATGTTCACATATCAATGTACATATATAATCAGAGAGAACACGTGATTAACAAGAACAATAAGGTATGTAGACAATGATAAAATATGTGCACTTATTACACATTCACATAATCAACTCCTCTATTCCGTAGATACAATCATGTGGATAACGAAATATAACTCGCCTAGTTGTAAAGTTGGGATTGTGACTAACGGATCTAGGTACACGAGCACCGAGAAATATACCTGGTCTTCAATAATCCTGAACAAGAACCTATTCTACATAATTATTACGTGACCAAAATACAAATGTACTATCTGATTGTGTTTGTGTATGCCATATTAATTATCATTACGATATAATGGCATAATAATTTATTATTAGAAAACAATACATATGCTTGCAATGATAATAAACTGTACTATATACTTTCGATTTAGTATTTATATACTTTAAAAATACTTTATTAATTTAATAAATGTAGGGTTATTATTAAATATAAATTATTCATATACATATAAATGTAATATACTTTTTATCCGGATATCGAGTAATATATGGTAAATGTGTATTTTCATTTGATTATTTTACTTTTAAATATTTAACAAAACAAGTACATCTAACTGCTGGAGATATATTAAGTTAGTCACGTTCAATCTATTCGCACATAACTTTAACTTCTACCTAGTGTATTAAATATATTATCAACATATATAGTGGAAAGATTAAAGTATATATATTTGCCACGATAACATACTTTATTGGAATAAACAAAGAATAAGTTGAAATTCAAGCGTTTTACATTTACCGTAAACATAAACGAAACATATTGTTTTTAAAGATACGATTATTAAAGATTACTTACCTATTTTGGACAATATCCACTGGATATGCATCATTCTCCATCTACTTCATTACCCTCGCTATATATTGACCAGCCCCACCACTTTACTCGCTTCCTCTATTACCCCCTATATTACCACCTTTATTACCCCCTATATTTCACTGCTATAACACCACGATTACACTCATCAATCGATGTACCCCTCCCGCCGCCTCAACCCCAAAATAGTCTGGACCCGTAATCTCCACTTCATCATCTAGCGCAGTTATTCTGAGAAAATAAAGTATCCTAGAACAATCCTTGGCTATCTCAGTAATGTTAAATATTGTCTTAGCATAATCCTAGGACAATTTATGTTCTCGGTACAAATGAGGCCCTAGCATCGCGTACACCCCTCATGTACCCCCAAAGGCACACACCGGGGCGGGGGCGGGGGTATATGTGGAGCCCACGTATTAGCGCTGCTTTAACTTACTAACTCGCCATACCTTAGAAACAAACCCCCCTCCGCAATTGACCTCCTATCTGGCCTCGACATCTATTGACCTATATAGGAGGTATATATTATCTTCATCGCTAGACATGGCTCTCCACGTTGATTATGTATCCACATACATTATAAGATAAAGATGAAATGTAGATGTAATTAGATATTTAATAAATCGATAATTCACGGCGAGTATTATTTAATATCTCGTATTGATTGTAAACGTTCGCTACGCCATTTTGTTGAGGTGATTTCCTTCTTCATGTCTCAGAATATGCCAGAAATAACATCGATATGTTTCGAGGTGATAACCTACACGCATTACATCCGGTTAGAATAGTTCTACTGCAGTGTGCGCATGACAAGAAACCTGCAGTTAGACTAGAGTCTGTTAGACGCATTATTATAGCACGTAATAATGAAGAAATAGTCGTCAGCTAAGTCTACGGTTAATTATGAGGCAACTAACTGTGTTGAATTAGTATTCTAAGATGATCGTTGGCTGGAATATATCCTGATGAAAGAGCGGACTACAGAAGAACTGAAGAGTTTCGGTTTGGATAATGTTCCCATTTTTAATTTCAACAGATGTCCACGCAGAGTGACTCATTCAATTATTACCAGTAACTGTTACTCTTTTATCTGATCCTCTTGAGCGTGATCGAATAATTAGGATAACCATGTTATCAAGAAAATTAATTCCGAAATGTAATTCGAAAAAAAAACGTAACTTTTAAAAATTCTTGAATTATTAAAAGAAAAATTAAAAGAATTAAAACTTTGAATTATTATAGTTTTCATAGGTCTTTCTCGAGAGCGTCGTCCGTGTTATGGATTCCAGAGTAATACTTAACTGGCTACTTCGCTTCTGTTGCTCCAGCAGTGACCGGAGAACCTCAGTCATTGTTCGCGTATTGTATCTGTTATTCTTGGAATTCTGCAGTACAACTCCTTATTTGTAACGTGATCTCTCCATGATTTGTTTAGCGCAGATCGTAGTATGCGTGTATAGGCTCCATCAAATTGTGTCTATAATGTAGAAGTTAGAGTCAAAGTTATTAAGCCATATACAAGTACAGTCTCAATTTTATCTTTAAAAAAGTTTCTTTTGAGTTTACTTGAAAGGTTGGATTTCCAGATGATGTTCAGGCTATTCAAGGTTACCCACGCACTCTCGATTATCACGCTTACGTTATGTTGAGTTGAACCAACATAACTACCTTGATATTTGAATTCACATACTCGTTTTATATCATGGGCTGATAGGCTTTTCATTTTTATCTGGTTTACTTAATTTAAACACATGTATTCCGTCTTGTCTAAGTTTATATATGAGCCTTACCTTTATCCGTATCTTCAAACTTACGTAGTAGTTAATTTGCATCTATTAGTTATTACAGATATATCGTCAGCATAGTCAATATCGTTAAAATGTACATATGGGTAACTCTTGCTTTTTCTTTTTATAAGAGTGAAGCCGAGATTTGAGTTACTATCCAATAATTTGTTCAATATATCGTCTAGACATATAGTGAATATAAATGGTGCAAGTGTATATGTCAAGTGTATATACCAGTAGTTATATCGAAGAAGGGTGCGTCTCAATCAGGTGATCTTACCATGGAGCGAGTGTTCTGTAGATAATCAATATGGCTGTTACGACTTCAGTGGGTATACCATATATGATTAAGCTATCTTTCATCTTTTCACGATTTATTGAATCAAAAGCCTTTTAAAAGTCTATCAATAGGAGAGTACCTGGCAGGTTTTTAAAATTTACCCTTTCTAGTATACGTCTAATGATTAACATTTGTCCTGTCGTTGATATATTTGTTCGGAAACCATGTTGATTTATATATATATATATATATATATATATATATATATATTATATATAAACAATATGTATATATATATATATATATATATATTATGTATATAATATAATTAGTAGGTATATAATATAATTAATAGCTACACGATTATCTTTTTTCTATATATAGAATATATAGTATACTTATCAATACAATTGTTAAATATTGGTAGAAAATAGTTACTTATGAACTTCTCACATGATGTAAATTCCATTTTTGAACACGTTCTATCGTAATACTTTTTCTTTTGCAATTTATTTTATTTGTACTCAAATAAACTTCAAATAATCATTTTATTTCTCGCCAATATATGTATTGACTGCATAAATATTATTTATCACCGTCATTATGTCAATTGAACTCGATTGCAACCCTTTGCTACTAGAATTTATTCTACAGAGTAATAAGCTCCATATTTGCTTAATATTGAAGTCTCAAATGCTTGCATTTTATTTAATAACTAGTTGCCTCTATTAGTATAATTTACGTAATATTTGTATCACTTATTGTATCATCTATAACTCAGCTATAGTAAATCCACAAGAAAGTGCCCTAATTATATCGATAATACTTTTTTTAATACAAAATGTCATCCTTTCTTTTATCTAGATATTAAAATATTCTATATTTATGTGGACTAAATACATTATATTCTTTTGGTAAATAATGTTGCTAACATTTGTATTGAAGATTCAACGGTATTTTGCTCAATATTTTTTAAGGAATGAATCCACATTTCCAATGTAATAATAGTTATTATGATATATTGCATTCTGTTGAATCTTTCACAAAAATTGTTGCATCTGTCACAAATATGAGCCGTATTATATTTTATATTTATATTATTATTAACAAAAATTCGAATAAAATATTATCTAAATCTTGATCAATGTGATAATTAATATCTAAGTAGGTCAAGAAGCAATCAATAATCATACCGTCCTCGGTATACATGACGATGCTTGTTAACTGACCTACATGTGAAATAACTATGGAGTCGAGTCCGTTGATATATTATAATATTTTTAATTTTATATTTCTTCAATTATGTAGTTATCATATATTCTCTAATACTAACATCGCTATTGTGGGATGTTATACGTAAATAGATAGATGAGGGTGATATCAATCCAAACATTCATTTGTAATTACTAGTTGGCTAATTGCAAAAATGTATTTAGTATTATGTTTAGATTATATATATATATATATATATATATATATATATATATATATATATATATATATATATATATATATATATATATATATGTATACCTATAAATAATATCCGTTTCAATAAATAATAAATATAATTTATATCCGTAATTGTCTGTTGAAAAAGATAATAGGTCTATAGACCTAATCAGAAATAAATAATATAAAGTAGATATTTTAAAAAATGTAAACAATTTATCTGCAAAGAAATTTATATTTTAAAATTTAATTAAATCTATTAATAAATCTTAATATATTAATATATATATTAATATAAAATTTGCATACATCATGTTTTATTTTCAAAAAAATTACAAACTTTAAGTTTTATTTGCAAATCATTTTCGTATTATTTTCGTAAATTATTTTCAAATATTTTACAAACTCGTGTTTTATTTTCAATAATTTGCAATATACTTGTGAATATTGAAAATTATTTTCAATAATTGTCAATAATTTTCAATATTCGTAAATAAATTACAAACATTTTCGAAAAAATTTCAAATTTTGGTTCACTGGGTAATTTGTTTACAGAATATCATCAATATATAAATTTGTTTAACTATAAAGCAGAATACTCCTATTTTAATACACACTATTAATGTATATGTATACACTAGAAAAATTATAATTAAATATACACTGAGAAGATAGATATTTTAATACGAGAGTTTAGATTGATTTTGTTATTTTGAGAAAAATGAATTTTAAAATTACTAATGAGGTTTAATTACTATTAGGCATCTATATATAATATCGTTTTTTCGAAATTTATAATCAATATATTCATTTAAAATATCAGAAATTATAGTTTAAATATATCTTAATGATATTTCATTTTAATAAAAAACATAACATAGGGGAAAGTAACCTAATACGGACACTTTAACAATACATGGTCTTAACATTTTATGACTCATTAATTTTATTCAAAAATTACATTATATTAATATTATATGATTATAGATATTATTGTGATTTTAACTTTTTATTTAATCTTTTAATTCCATAGATAACGGGGGTGTCCGACGGACACTGTCCGTATCCGGTACCCATGTGAGAATACGGACACTCTGTGTTATAATACGGACACCCTATATACCACTAGAAAAACTATATATTATTGATGAATCAATCAGACAAATTACAATTACATTATTTATAATTAATTTTATAAACAATTTATTCTAATTTAATAACTAATTAATTAATTTATATATTTTTATAATTTTTTAATTAATAATACAATTTAAGTATCTAAATAATAAAAATTGTAGATTTAGCTTTATTGGTGGTATTAATATTATAGCGCCAGAAAATTTATGAATATCATAATTATTCATACACTGCGCGCTGATTGGTTATAGGGTGTCCATATTAAGACATCTAGAGTTTCCGTATTAGGGACTTATATGACATCTAGATATATGCTTATATCTCAATGAATGTTTGATAATAAATATAGAAATTACATATATAATTTTAGAATGCTTTATTTGTTAATAATATAGTGATATATTTGATATCTATACATTTGTATATTCTAGAGAAAGTTTTATATTGACATTTTTTTCATAAATTTAAAAACGTAAAAAAATCAGTTTATTGGATATATCAGCAATATTTTGAATACATAAAATATAAAAAATACTTTTTTTATGACTATTTATATAATTATGAATATTTTATCAATTAAACATTTTTTTGTAGGATTTATGGTTTCTGAGATATCGAGAGTGTCCGTATTCGGTTACTTTCCCCTAATTTATTTCCTAATTTATAGAGGTTCTTATAATACGTATTATAAAACGTTTCTCCAGTATAATTTATCACGTGTTAGTTTATCAATCAAGTATATATTACTTCGTTACATACTATTTTATCTTACAATAATAGATGTATGATGTGATCTATAGTGATTATATTAGTATATGATCCATCATCTTCATGTACGTGATTCCACCATATTATCGGGTAAGTTTCGAAATGTTGTATAATTCTCTATTCATCAACATAAAAGACTTATATTTACTTATTTAGTATATTATTTCTCTTTTTTTTTAAATATAATTAATAATATATAAGAAAATAGAATGTATAAGAAAAATACTGTTTATATATACACAGAGTTAAGACAAATATTTTTTTTATATAAATAGTGAATATTTTTTTTCTTCAAATAATTCATGGGCCCCTAAAAATGTTGGACCCCGGGAAATTGCCCAATTTACCACCCACCCTTGAGCCGGCCCTAGTATATATAACACATATTTATTCTACTCTACGAGGAATTATATTGTCCTATACTTGTCTGTGTAGATTGCTGATGGATAAATATATAGACTAACAAAGACCTTTATATCATAACTTCATAGTCTTCAAATAATCCTTTTACCGAATATGTCATGAGGGGTTATGGAATACCATGACAACCTATGGAATAAGTAAGGAATTAATCGATATGATATCAGCTCTGTATGCCTCTTCAGGAAGCTCAGTACTAATAAATAATCAAATATATATATTTAATTATATTCTCATATCTCTTGATAATAAAGCCCCATGCTATCTCGTACTACTTGACTTATCTAGTGCTTTTGATACCCTAGATCACAATATTCTTTACATTAGACTTAATGAAATTGGTATATATGGTCAAGTCCACAGTCGGTTTATGTCTTTTGTTTCATCTAGAACATCTTCGGTGAATATTAACTTCTCGTTGTCTCCTCCTTATGTTAACATGCATGGTGTCCACAAGGCTCTGTTCTTGGCCCTATATTGTTCATTATTTATATTCTTCCTATTAAATAAATTTCTCACAAATATTCCAATATCATCTTTATTCCGATGATCTACAGATATATACGTCATTTCCTAGTTCCCGTTATTCTGATCTGATTCAAATGTCTATGTTTAATTGTATTACTGATCTCACTGAATGGTTATCTCATAACTATATCTCCTTAAATATGACTAAAACTGATACTATCATATTTTCGAGACCCAATTCTCTTCTATAAATCACTCATCCTTTTTTACTATCTCTTCCAACTTCGCAATCTATAACTCTCCTCGGTTTCACTATAACCTCTCAACTAGACTAATCTCCACATATTATTAACATGATTCGCACTGCCAACTATTTTCTATATAATATTAGAAAATATCGTTATAAGCTTACCTTCGCCATGACTAAATGTTTAATTCACTCGCTAGTATTCAGTAGGCTTATATATTACTGTTCATTATTATGTAATTTACCTGTCAACCTTATGTATAGACTTGAGCGTATTCAACATCGTGCTATACGTGTATTATATAAACTAAACTGTGCCTCAATAGTTTATATATCTGATTTAATGAGATCATTAGGCTTGCTTAAGTTTAGATATATTTGTATACATAGGTTATTGTGTATTACACATAAGGCTATACACCGTGGATTTCATGCATATTTAGCTCAATCCATTACTATTCAGAGTTCGAACAGATCCATTCGGAAGTATCACATCATAAAGTTGGTGCAACGATCTACATCGTTGGCATACTCTGAATCAGCTTTCTCAGTTATTGCTCCGAAAAGCTGGAATTCACTGCCATATGATATTCGTTGTATAAAATCACTTTCGTTGTTTAAACGTAAACTGTATGTCCATTTTAAGTCATTGTAATCCGTTCTATTTTATTATTCGTTTTCTATTTATTTTTGTTTTTGTTGTTTATTATCTAACGACGCCTAACCACCATTTGTTTGTGAAGACAACAAACTAAATAAAACTAAATAAATATATATATACAAATAATATTTAAATTCGTCATATATTAATTGTAGTATTTATAATAAATAGAATTTATGAGATACGCGGATTAAATGATATAAACGGCGATTCTAATGAAAGTAATGACTATGTGGTATTATCTGGTTAGTAAAACATACATATACACATATATATATATATATATATATATATATATATATATATATACATATATATATATATATATATATATATATATATATATATATATGTATATTATATATATATATATAAGTATGTGTATAATTATAACATATATATAAACAATTGTATGTAATAACTGCCGTTAAACAGATAATGACGCGGTTAAAACCCGCTTATTGGAACACCTCGTTACTACGTAGTGGATCGTTATCAGAATAAACAGTATCCGTTAGTTGCACTGTTAATACATTAAGTTATACCTAAATGTCAGATAACTATTCCTAGTCTAACTATAGAAGTATTAAGTATAATCATATCTGATATATACGATACTTATTCGTGATGATTTATCATCTAAATTATACATATATATATATATATTTATATATATATATATATATATATATATATATATATATTATCATATATGATATGTTATTTTTTATAAATACATATCATTATATATAAATATCTCTCTCTCTATATATATGCATTTAGAATAATTATTAAGGATTAAGTATGCATCTTATATATCATATATTATTTAGTATTACCACATATTCTATAGGATAGGCAATATAGATACAGGATACCTAGTAGGTATTACCTACCTATATATAAGAATTTATTTTATTACTTTCATTAAAATCAAATAATATTTGTCATAAAATTAAAATAATTACAATTATACATTTTGAAAGTATTAATATATGTTATAGATACTGTCTAAGTAATATCTAAGCTGTATATATAATTATAATCATGGCACATTAGTCTACGTATAGTTATTACTAGCTTGTTACTAGCTTATTACTAGCTTGCGATACTTCAAATTCAATATTAATCACAATAGGCTCCATGTTGTTCGTATTCTTTATGTACATTCTTCGCGATGTATATACATGAATATTTATATATATATATATATATATATAATATATTATATATATATATATAATATATTATATATAAATACATGTATATATATATATATATAATATATACATGTAATATAATTATATATACAAAAGTAGAGAAGTTGTATACATATGTTATCTACTGCCAGATAACCTATATATACCTATGCTAGACATAAAAGTAATCTGTATTTATAAATTATGAATATCGGATGGTTCTTGAGACTTTTGAGAAGATCTCAAGTTCTCAGTAGTAGTCTGCGTAATTCCCGAAATATTATCATGTATTCCGATCGAATCCCTATATCTTGTATATAATGATCCAGCTAATGCTTTGGTTGAGGCAGTGTCTAACATTCCAACAGAATCCACACTAGAACATCTTCTATTCTCCACGCTGTGGATACTATTGTGGGTATGGCTTTTGATCTTAATCACTCCAACTGAGTCTGTAATAGACAATGCTTTATATTGAGAGTCTACCATAGTTTTTCTTCTACGGGCGAGAGTTCGTAGTTTTCATCCTTTTGTGCGGACTTACAATCTTTGATCATAGGGGGTCACGGGGGGTCACGATATAGATATAGCAAAACATTAAAGGTACACCAAGTCATATCGAAATAGCGGCAATTAGTGGAGAGGCAAGAACTCTACCATCTACTCCGAAGGTAGTCATAAACTTACGTCTATTTTTAGTTTTAAATTTCCGTTTCAATATTTTTTGCCACCCAGATCAAGGAATAGATTACGATGGCAAGCATTGCAATACTCGACGCAATACCAATGAGAATAGGGGCTCCGATAATGGTTCCGATCTGGGTAATCAACCTCTTCTCACGGATCCGGGGTTTACGTCCCCAGAATGTACACCCCGATGCACTGAGGTAATGTAGATCGCTGACTTCCTTCGTACAGAGCCAACAGAACTCTACGCCACATAAGGAACATCGCGTGTGTTTACATGACCCGTCCTTTATCTTCTCGATGAACTGAGTGCATTGTGGGCTTTAGATGTTCATTAGAGTGGTGGCTGTTTGTCTCGATTAGGTACTTCTTGCGGCCTACTTCGCGAGTTATATTCGGATGCCGTTTTAGTTCGCAATTAAAGCAGAAACTCGTATTACATCCTGGTCTTTATCAGTCACATCCACATTCAGGATCAGGACACCACCTGGCGTCAGGATCTACGACTAAAACGCGTCTGATCGTGAAGATCTCGTACTTGTTCAGGAGACCCTCGTCGTCGAGTATCCAACCAATCACAGAAGGATGATTGTGTTTAGGGCGTCCGTGAGGGTTTTGTTTCTATCGGAAACAGCGGTCCTTATTGAAGGTAAAGTGAAACGCGACGACCGTCTTCCTACAGAATATCCTTCGTAAAGAGAATCTTCTTCTTCTTCCTTTACGTACACACTCGATAGGCTTACTCGTATTCAACGAATTTAATTGATAGTTGCGGTTATAATTCTATATCAATAATGAAACGTAAATTAAATTATTCTATGACAATATTATATTTAGTTATAGTTATTTACTAAAACGGCATCCGAATATAAATTGCGAAGTAGCCCGCAAGAAGTAGCTAATCGAGACAAACAGCTACCACTCTAATGAACATCTAAAGCCACGCCCACAATGCACTCAGTTCATCGAGAAGATAAAGGACGGGTCATGTAAACACACGCGATGTTCCGTATGTGGCGTAGAGTTCTGTTGGCTCTGTATGAAGGAAGTCAGCGATCTACATTACCTCAGTGCATCGGGGTGTACATTCTGGGGACGTAAACCCCGGACCCGTGAGAAGAGGGTGATTGCCCAGATCGGAACCCTTATCGGAGCCCCTATTCTCATTGGTATTACGTCGAGTATTGCAGTGACTGTCATAGTAATCTATTCCCCGATCCGATTTATATATTCAGTTACCAGTTATTTGTTACATTATTATATACAATAATTCCACTTTTTTAAATTATGATATTAATATCATAATAAACATTATTTTGAAACTATTTAGAGAGTAAATTCATAATTTAATTTACAAATCATATTGTCAGCATTCAACTTAAATATAAACAAATTGAAACACTCAATTATATATATATATAATAAAACGAAACACAGTTACTTTAAATTAGGATATAAGTTGTTTACGGTAGTACAGTATTACAGTAGGTTATATGTTGTTGTATTTATATATACTCTATAAGTACTATATTAAAACAACTAAAAAATGTAATATTTAATAATACTGTATTATATGTTATGTAGTATACTATGCATATATACACACAGTTATGTATATACATGGATTCTTCGCATTTATTAGTTAGAACTTCAATATCAGCCATCTATTGTATCAGTATTTTACTACAGTGTATAGGTATATAAATATAGTATTTATAATATATTTATAATTAGATTACTTTATATTATTTGCACATATTTATAATGTTATATATCCTATATATATATATATATATATATATATATATATATATATATATAACCGTACTAAAGTTGTATACAACATTTGTAACAAAGTTCACTAAAATAGATATTAGTTTCAACGTATTTCCTGATCTTTAGAAATATGTTATTACATTATCACTCCATTAAATAGAATATATTTTAATGTGTCCTCTATTATCAGCAAACACCCTTTGTTATTTAAATGGATTTGTTATCAGCATGATTTTAATTAGTTGTACACACTTTATTTATTTAAAGTAATGTTTAATCAGCGTTATATTCGCTTTCTTTATTATTATTGCTATTCAAATACAAATAATAAATAGTAATGTATATATACGTAATACACATATACGTACATTAAACAACTGGTTATAGGTAACCACAGTTATATTGAATAGATCCCCTATTATCTGATCTGTTATCTTCTTCATCTGACTCAATATATATATATATATATATCTAGTCTGGGGCCTATGACTCATTGGGATAACCAAAATCTAGTAAGCCATAGGTCCCAGTTTGACTCCAGGCAGTTCTTATTTATCTCTTGTGTTTATCAAGAACTTAATAAACTATAAATAAAAACACAAGAAAACAAATACTCCCGTAGTAATACCAATATAAACATTTAGTTATAGTAAAATACTCCACACACTTATTTATAACATGTATAAGTCTATGACTTCTTAGAGGCTCCATTTGTATCCGCTATTTTTATTGTATTCAATATACATATAAGATTCCAATAAATAAATATTATTATAAATATTATATATATAAATATAAATATATATATATATATATATATATATAAATATATATATATATATATATATATATATAAATATATATATACAATATAAGTACTATATTAAAATAACTAATAACATATATGTTATTAATACTGTGTAATGTACATCACACGTGTTATATGTTATGTATTATGTTAAGTAGTGTATGTATTATTTAATTAATTTTTATTTAATTTTTATTTATAAATAAACACACATTACTTATCAATTAATCATTAATTTATGATTTATTGACAACCATATTTAAACAATAAGTTAAACAATAGATTATATACCTATAGTTCTAGTTATCTGACATTTAGTATAATTTAATTATTATCTTTGCAACTATTGAGGGTCATGTTACTTATGCAATGTTCACTAATTAATGTACACATATAATCAGAAAGAACAGGTGATTAACAAGAACAATAAGGTATGTAGACAATGATAACAGATGTGCACATATTACGTATACATATTCATATAATCAACTCCTCTATTCTGTAGATACAATCATGTGAATAAAGAAATATGGCTCGTCTAGCTGTAAAGTTGGAAAGTGACTCACGCATCTAGGTACACGTGCACCGAGAAATATACCTGGTCTTCAATAATCCTAAATAAGTACGCATTCTACATAAGTATTACGCGACTGTAGTACAAATGTACTATCTGATTGTGTTTGTGTATCCAACCTTAATTATCATTACGATATAATGGCATACTAATAACGTGTTATTAGAAAACAATACATATGCTTGCAATGATAATAAACTGTACAAAATACTACGATTTACTTACTATTTATATACTTTATAAATATAATTATTAATTTAATAAATGTAGGGTTATAACAATATATTGTTAAATATTAATATAAAATATAACTATATGGTAAATGTGTATATTCATTTGATTATTTTACTTTTAACTATTTAACAAAACAAGTATTAGTACATCTAACTGCTAGAGATATATTAAGATAGTCGATAAACTATTGTTGTTAAAGATTACTTATCTATTTGTGGGACATTTCTCATTCAATTGACTATCAAATATAATTAATTTAATTATAATAAATATTTAATAAGTATAATGATTTATAAATGATAGTTTATTACAAATATAAAATTAATATCTTATTGTTTGATTGATGAATAAACTATAGTTTATTTAACACAAATATAATACGATAGACAGTGTTTAGAAATTGATTAGAAATAAATCTAACAAAAGTAGTAATCATTACAAATAAAAACAAAGATTAGATTTAAAAGAGTCATGCAAGACCTTCATCCTAAGTGATTTAGGAAGTGTATTCCATTCTGCAGCAGTTGCGACAATGAAAGATATTTACCATAGTTCTTTTGATTAAAATATTGTAGATATCTAGAATACGTCAACTGAAGCTGTCACACATGAATCAACGTCTTATTCATTACGTTGAAGATACATTGAAACTATCCTATTAGTAAAATAAATATGAATTAGAAGAATTTATGATATTTTAAATTAATATATTTCATCAATTTAATATTCTATTTTAAAAATAAATATAGATTGTTGATGTGATAGTATTAGAAATAGTTGTAGTAGTAATAGCAATAACAGCGGTAGTAATAACAGGAGGAATATTATTAGTATTATCATAAATAACTGTAGTAGTAAAAATAATGATAGCAATAGTAGAAATAGTTTTAGTAATCAGGTTTTAAAAAAATATATTTAAAATATGTCAAAGTTAATCATAATATATGTTTAATAATTGTTCTTATTACAGAATTAATATATATATATATATATATATATTACTTGATTAAATATTAATATCAAAATTTAAATCAATATAATATTTATACAACCTTTAATATTGTTGTAAATATAATCCAATTTTCAGTAGACAGAATGGATTCATTTTGAGTAGAATTTCACCTTTTAATAATTTATTATAGTTGTAATGACTTATATATATATATTAATATATCAATTATATATATATATATATATATATATATCTATGTAATTATTAATACCTACAACTTATACCATGTATCTCTAAATAAGATCTCACCTCATAATGCATAGTAATGTATATATAGTAACATAATAATGTATATATTCAGTATTAAAGTTTTAATATTATGATATAAACTAATATAGTTATACTAAAAATAAAATAGTTAAACATTAAATTAAATACAAATTTGTTATTAATTTTAAGTTTAATTAATCTACATTTTAAATATAGAAACATATAATTGCCATGAGATTAAAAATAAATAAATTAGTCAGTATTAACTACATATATGTTCATATTACATAATTATATTGTTATTTATCTTAATTAAAGTTCAGCCTTATTATAAGTATTCAATATAATTACCCTTGGGTAAATACATTACATTAGGAAGGGTATTGGTGTAAACAACATATTTGATAAGTAAATATGTATACAAGTCAAAAGTAAATGTTCAAGTATAAATGTATACAGATGATAAAGTAAATATGAGGAATAGTTAAGGGCATACGCTTGACCTAAGAACTCAATGAAAAAGATAGGATTTTTTAAAAAAAAGTCTATTAGTCTAAAAATAATTAAGTTATTTTAATTCTGTAAACTGCATATTGTAGTGTGGAGGTTACTTACAAGAAATTATATTGTTCATAAGATATAATTATTTATGTTCGGAAATAAAAGATATCTAGTAATAGTAAAAAAAATATTTTTATTTATTTTTATTTGAAACTATTTTTATATATGATATAATGAAAATAATTGAACAAGCATATATTTTTATAATATAGACATATAAAGTGAAATATACTGAAAATGTAATCAAGTTACGAGCATTATTTTTAGAGAAATAGACTATTTAAGATTTAAAATTAAGCTAAAATAATGATTCTAGGATAATCAGGTTTAAAAAAATGACATCTAAAATATTTATATACAAAAAAGGTGATGTTTAAATGTAAAAGAATTATAAAAGTTTGATTTGTATGCTTTATTGATCGTTTTATGATTTAATATTTGGATATGTTAATAATATATGATAAATAAATTTATTACATTTATCAAAAAAAAAATGTATACTCTTGCTGAATGTGTTTAAATGTGTGCTAATATTGAGCTAGTTTTATTTGTATTTCTTGTCTCTGTTGTTGGCGTTGTTTATTTAGTAACTGTTGTTGTTGTTGTTATTATTACTGATGCTGATGCTGATGTTGTTAACTCAATAAGTAATTCACATTATCGTTGGCATCCTGATATTGTTTAGAGGCGACAAATTCATGGAATTCTGAAGTTGATCGAGGCGTTTCGAATCTTCTCGGTTAATCATCGAGAGTTTAACTTCGGTGTATTGATTTTTATGGTAACCCACTTTCTTATAGGGATGATACGATTGATTATGTGTCGGAATCCGGTGTATCGACGCCAATATTTCACTGTGAATTGGTGGATAGTTTCTTTGTTGATGAGAGATCACTTTACTGTAACTACTGGGACAGTGGCGACGGGTTGATACGATAAGGTCATATGAAGGTCGAGGGGCTGGTTCGCATAATGTGCATGCTCGGTGGGTGTGTACACCATCAGGGTATAGAAGTGGAAAGATACGGGGTGAGCCGAAGCTTCCCCATCTGCCAGATTCTTGTTCTTCTTCTGACCGTCGCTCGTTAGCGTAACGACTATCTGGTTCTCGTTACATCGTGCACGTATGGTATGAGGTATATCAGGCACTACGTCAGTCAGGCATCCGTGGTTATCATGAATGTGTTGTGCAGTGGCCGAGCTCTAACGTGAAATAAAGAGATTCTTAGAGAGCTATTATCTAAGTTCCCTGAACGTCAATAACTAATTGTCTACGATTGCAGGGTTACCCCATTGATCCCAAAACTGATACCATATTAAGTTGTTGGAGGAGAGTCAAGGCTTTATTACATTATGTATTATAGAAGTAAGTAAGTGCCATACATATGGAGATGGGCTGTTATATATATAGCTATTTGTCTACGCACGGGGCGGTAATGAGAGACGGCTATACACTGAATTCATGGGCGTGTTCCAGGCACTAGGCGCACATGTGACACACGATGTTTATTGTATAGCGAGTGATATCAATATATACATAAGATACACATATAGTAATTAATATGTGATTTAGTGCTGTAAAATTTCAAATAGGTCACAAATCCTTCAAATCTTAAAAATCATGGTCTCGAAACCTTCAAATCCCTATACACTATAAAATATTGTGATCTCAAAACTTTCAAATCTTCAAAATCATGATCTCAAATCTTTAAAATCATCAAAATCATGGTCTCGAAACTTTCAAATCTTATTTTATATCATATACCGTATCTATATTATAATGTATATCATATGTTAGCTACTACTACTACTATACTATTACTATTACTATTACTACCACTACTACTACTATTATTACTACTACTACTACTACTACTACTACTACTACTACTACTACTACTACTACTTCTACTACTTTAGTCACATTTTTCAAGTTATTAAATTCCGTAGTATTACGGATAACATTGAAAGAGGGCAGATTATTTACTATTTACTAGAAGGTTAATTACATGATGTGTATACAAATTTATCACATATTAATGTAAATCCTGTAGAGTGATTGGAATATTTAAAATAAGAATCATTTGTGCTTAGATTAATAATAGATCTACACACAATTTTTAAAATTACAAATAATTATATCTGATATCTCAAACATTCTGAATACTTATAAACTAGAGGTAATTGTAATACAATTAAATTTAATCAATTATTCATTATAAATAATATAATAAAATAATTTTCTGTTCCATCATTTAAATATAAAATAAACAAAACGTGTTTTAACAAACAACTTTTTTTGTTACTGTAATTTATAATTTATATTAACTTTATATATTTGTTATTTTGTGTATTGCATTATCCTTTTTTCTATATAGAATATTTGATTTTTCTATATATTTTTTAATTTACTAAAATAATATCAAAATATAAAATAAACAATTGACACATTATTACATGTTTCAAAAGTAATAAATATTATATTCTAATTTATATTGTACTGTATTATTATTGGTTTATTTCATTTTTTAACATGTTTTGTTTGTATATATTTAAAATTTATAATTCAAATGAATTACTATTACAGGTTACAAAGTTTAAATAATTAAATTTGTTTGAAGTTATGAATATATTTTCTAAATATTTCAATTCTCTAATTTATCAAACAATATATTTTATGTTAATCTAAAATGTTTTCACAATATAATTTTATTTTATTTCGTATTATTCTTTGTTCATTGAAATAAAAAAATGTATTTTCATAAATTAATTTAATAATGTATGTTATCGTTAGTAAATATTTCAACTATATATTATCTTAAATAAAAAATCAATCAATAATAAATAATAATAAATAAATAACAAATAATAATAATGATACATATATAAAACTGTAATTTTAATATGGTAATACAAATTATTATTTAAACAAATTTGAAATTATATTTTTTTTAATTTTGATTAATAAATGTTTGATATAATCACATTTAAATTATGAACATTAATAAAATAACCAATACATTATACGATATACGATATACACATAATATTTTCATAAGCATTATCTTATTCTAATGATATTTTTTATAATATAGTAATACAAATAATATTTAAATATAAATTGTATGTAGATATTCAAATAATGTACTATTAAAACAAATTTAAAATTAAAAAATATTGGATTATCTTAAACGGATATCAAGCTAGCGTTTTATATTGTGAGTCAATGATGATGATGATGATGTTGATGATGATGATTTTGATGATGTTGATGATGATGATGATAATGATGATGATGTTGATGTTGATGATGATGATGATGATGATGATGTTGATGATGTTGATGATGATGTTGATAATAATGTTGATGATGATGATGATAATGTTGTTGATGATGATGTTGGTGATGATATTAATGATGATGATGATAATGATGATGATGATGTTGATGATGATGTTAATGATGATGTTGATGATGATGTTGATGATGATGATGTTGTTGATGATGATGTTGGTGATGATATTGATGATGATGATAATAATGATGATGATGATGTTGATGATGATGTTAATGATGATGTTGATGATGATGTTGATGATGATGATGTTGTTGATGATGATGTTGGTGATGATATTGATGATGATGATAATGATGATGATGATATTACATTGGTTGCTATTTAACTGCTAGTTATATGAGCCACTAACCCAATGCTGCTTGAATATGAGACCTCTGTTTTGTAGTATGTGATGATCTCTATTGCCTATGTGTACTGTAGAGTTAAAGGTTATAGGTCAGAGAAACATCGTTCTGCTCTCGTGTATGTAACAGTATATATGTGTACGTGTGTGAATTTGATTAAATAATTATAAATAAATAAATATGGATGTCAGATTTTAATAGTATTATTCAATCTAACAGTTTTTCTCACACACTAAACACATTGAATACAAAATTATACATAGAATTATAAATAAATGTATATATATATTAATATCAAAGAGTTAGCGAAGTGAGTATATCCCTATCTTTGCAATGTAATTAATAGTAAACTCCTGCTAATACTGGTTATAGTATCGTCATTGAAATAGATTTAGGTTTGGCAATGTTTTCATGTTTCTACTAAATTACTTACCTTACCTAACCTTACCAGATGGAGCTTGCTGGGCAGTTCTTAACATGCTGTCTCCATTCATCTCTATTGCTCATCGCAGTTGGTAGTTCCCCATTTGTATAAATTGTATTGTCTCTTAGTCGGTCTACGAATTTTTTCATTGGTCGTGTAGGGGGATCCATAGAAATACATCGTTTCTGTTTATTGAGCAATTACCGGAGAACCTCAGACGCTGCTTTCTGTTCTATTAAATTACATGCAATATAAATTAGATTTTATTAGCCACATAGATGTGTATATAATTTAATATCAAAATATCTTATTGCTTTGTTATATATTAGTAATAACAATTAGTTATCATCGTATGAATAATTATTTTACACTTTTTTTACATTTTAAAAGTGTATAGTTTGATACAAATGAACATTATAAATATACAAATACACATTTGTTCACCATAACAACCCATGTAGGTACACGCCTGTTTTGTATATAACATTTAATTACACGATTTTGTGTATAATATCTTTCCTTAGAAAATTTGTTGTTAATATTAAAGAATATATAAACATCCGTATATATATATATAATATAAATATATGTAATTATATATAATATGTATATGTCAGTTATTGATTAATACATAACAATAAATTTAATAAAGTTAATATAAGTTTACATAAAGGTAATCTAATAAAATCTAATTTTACACCATAGGAATAATTGAAATAAATCAATAAAGTAATTAACTTAATTACAAATAGTTATTACACGTTCAATAATTGATGTTAAGTGTTTGCAGGTGAAATCAGGGTGATTCGATGATATTTCTATAGCGCATGATCAACAAGGATTAATGAATATTATAACATATAGTGGGCTTAAGAAATAAATCAATAAAGTAATTAACTTAATTACAAATAGTTATTACACGTTCAATAATTGATGTTAAGTGTTTGCAGGTGAAATCAGGGTGATTCGATGATATTTCTATAGCGCATGATCAACAAGGATTAATGAATATTATAACATATAGTGGGCTTAAGTAACATTAGAGGTCACATAATGTTAGAGGTCACGCTAGATAAAGGAGGAGATGAGGAGGTGGTGGCTATAAGGTAGTGATGCATGATACTGTGATTAGCTGTACACCTGGTATGATGACTGCATATTATATATATAGTGTAATACTTGTATCGTTAATAATACTTAGTACTTGATATAATACTTAATGATACTTAGTACTTGCAATACACAAGAGTGAATATTATTATAGTACCAGTGTTTGGGCATACACACTTAATAACATCACCGCGGTAGACAAACCTGGTGTCTGTGGTAAAAATGGCTTAGAGAAGGCAAGATGTTGGCGCCGTTCTCTTTCTTACCGACCTTGACCTCTACATTGACGACCTCTCCACGACATAACGTGTTCGGCAGATTTACAGTTGTTACCTGCGTACAAGATATCATTTAGATATGACGATGATGAATTAGGTTTACTGGGCATTTAACAAATAAATATACAATCCTCGTAAGTGTATACAAATGACAACAATATAAATCAGAAATATAGAATTGATAGAACAATTTTCTAAGAAAAGACAAATTAAATAGAGGATGGGTAGCATTTAAGATATGGAAATGTATATAAACATATGTGGTTATCTATTATTCTAACACATTTTTATTATTGTTGGTATCACACACTGTTATGAATCATTCATATTTCTAATAAATAAATAAATATGGAAACAATAATTATTGCAATGAGGTCATATTTTACGAATATAGAACTATAAATAGAAACATTATCAACAGCATAGTAGAAAAGTAATACATATCATAAACATGAAATACATACCATATATATACCTACCATAATTCCATAGGTTATTTCCGATAGAGTTGATATTCCCCCTTCTGAACTCCTTCATCTCTTTGACCTTGAAGGTTATATCGTACATTTCCTTGCTGGACTTGTCAGCTATGGATTGAGGTCAAATGAAACCTAGATTAGTATGACTACTAATGAGAGGGGTGATACATTAACGTAATAACGTTATTATTTAGGTTAAGTTCACCGTGTAACCTTTTAAAATGTCAATCAACACATCAATATTATTTAAGAGTGCTAGTTTATTTAGTTTAATCCTAACTTCATTCGTACGTACTACTAACTGTAGAGAAATAGACGTAATCGTTGTAGGAGAATAGTTGGAGAAGAAGAAGAAGTTAATATTATGAAAACAACAGTGATGTTTTATGTAAAGGGAACAAACTCAGGCCATGGTAATATCACTAGTCTATGCCTATTTCATTTAGTATAGTATATATATATATATATATATATATATTCTTTGGTATATATAAACATATGCTATGTTGTATTTGATTGATATTCCAATTAGTAAATCATAATATATATATATATATATATGTATATATATCTATATAGTAATATATTGTTATATAATAATATCAAAGATATATTTAATAATATGTTTGATAATCTAGTAGATAAAACGGGGAAACCTCTTTGAAGTATTTCGCTATCTAGATATTCGACGGTTTGTATTTCACAATAGTCTGCCTAGACCATTGATGTGGATATTCTCTACTTTAACCCAGTGTAAGCGGTGATACCATGTGACTAGAGGTCATGGAGGGGTGGGGTGGAGCCTGTCAATGTAGGTTTGTAGGAGGAGGCTACTGTTGATGCAACAATATTATGGGTGTGTCTATATCTGATACTTTAACGTTATGGGTGTGGCTACTACTGATGCATCAACACTAAGGTTGTTGTTATTTCTGATGTGTACATGCTACGTTTGGCTATTAATAATAGTACACAAATAAAATAACTGCGTGATTTAGATTTATTACGTAATACCAATATAAAATATGAAATAATATCTACTATTTGGGTACCCAATAATTAAACGTCAATATTTTTGTAATATAATACTTAAATTGGTAGTACGGACTCATATTATACAATATATTTCACAGTATACTTGTTTTATAAATGAAATCTTGTAAACCAATATTTTCATGTTAATAATGATCAATAAGAATAACCACTGATATCGAAAATATGTAATTATATGGATAATTAGTATTGAGAAAGCATATCTCTATTTAACCAAAATGTTTATTTAGCGTTACATAAAAATTACCATCGATTTTATCATTAAATTAAAATCATTTGAATACATAAATCGCAAAATACAATAAGTCATATGTGGTATCGCGCATAGATGTATGCTAATAAGTATATTACCTCTATGCTGCATCAGTGCGGGTGTGACAAAAAGAGAGAGGAAGAGAAATGATAGAGAGAGGGATATAATCACAGACTTTGAGGGGGGTAGACTGCTATTGGAGATCCATGTTTGTTCACCAATTTGAATAACAATCCGCCATTGTGTTTGTAATGTTTGTATTTTTACATCATATTTTCAATAATAAGTAAAATTCACTTACAATATTATAATGATTCGTTGTTGTATTATTAATTGTCTATATCTCATAAAAATAAACCAAACAGTGTAGGATCTCACATTTAAGTATATATATTAAATATTATCATAAAATAATAATTTTAAACATCGAAAAAACGAAGTTATATAATAATTAATTTTAAATATTTAAATAATATATTTTCAATTATCGACTAAATATTAATTTTCTACAGAATTAAAATATATTATATAAAATCGAGATTGCAAAATTTTAAATTGATATATTTTTAATATACACATAATTTAATATATGAATAATTCTCATTAGATGTATATTATAATCAGATATTTAAAACTGCTATTTAAATATTTTGTGTATTATTTTATAAATTTAATTTAAAATTACATTTTATATACTTTGTAATAAAGTTTATTAATATTATATTGTAAGTTAAAATTGCAAATAGACATAGTATATATCTATGATTTATATAGTAAATATATATCACATATCTAGAGAGGTAAGAGGAGTGGAATATACAACCACCACGAAAGCGTGCGAATCACTATCGAATAAACTATCATATAAATATGACGCCTCTAGTGCTTAACATCCGTAAATATAAGTATTATTTATATATACAAATTTTATTATATTTAATCACATATGGATTATGATATCATACCAGATATGCCATGATATACGCTATATAATGTTGAATATATTTATCAAATGAAGATATAATAATTATGGTTTCAAACTATAATTATTATTTGTAATAAACTAAGTTTGATGAAATAAGTAATATATTATATAGTATTTGGTAGATACACTTATAAATATATTATACTAGTATTATACTAAGTATAACTTATTATAAACAATTATTATATTACTATTATCTAATTACCTATAATTATTATTTTAAAATAATAATTAAATATTCTTTTATTCTAATAATAAATAGTAAATTCATATAAAATTAATAATTCAATATAATAATATATAATTTTTATTATATTTAATCTAATATATTTATAAATTCAGATGGTATCTAAAACATACGTAAATGATGTATACTCTTATAAATTGTGCTCTATTTAATATATTATTTAATATATAAATATAGATTATAACCCTCTTCTATCATCATTTATATTAATATTATTAATTTTATTAGATATAATTTATACATTCACTCAACTATATATATGCTTAAATAAAAAATCAATCAATCTACAGCAGTCAACGATATCTATTGACATGTCGCTATTAGTAGAGAAGACAATATCGTACCGTGAAAATATATTACAAATATATTGTTATAACTTTACGCTTTGTTATAACTTTACACTTTGTTATAACTACGATTTGTTATAACTTTACGCTTTACTATAACTTTACGCTTTATTATAACTGTACGCTTTGTTATAACTTTACGATTTGTTATAACTTTACGCTTTATTATAACTGTACGCTTTGTTATAACTACGCTTTGTTATAACTTTACGCTTTACTATAACTTTACGCTTTATTATAACTATGCTTTGTTATAACTTTACCATTTATTATAACTGTACGCTTTGTTATATCTACGATTTGTTATAACTTTACGCTTTGTTGTAACTTTATGCTTTATTATAACTGTACGTTTTGTTATAACTACGATTTGTTATAACTTTATGCTTTGTTATAACTACGATTTGTTATAACTTTACGCTTTACTATAACTGTAGGCTTTGTTATAACTACGATTTGTTATAACTTTACGCTTTACTATAACTGTACGCTTTTTTATAACTACGATTTGTTATAACTTTACGCTTTATTATAACTGTACGCTTTGTTATAACTACGATTTATTATAACTTTACGCATTGTTATAAAGTTATAACAAAGCGTAAAGTTATAATAAAGCGTAAAGTTACAATAAAGCGTACATTTATAACAAAGCGTAAAGTTATAATAAAGCGTAAATGTGAGAAAATGTATTAAAAATAATATAAATAAATATCAAAAAAATTAAATTATTTCGAAATTTGTATTAGAATATCAGAAATATATAATAAATTATAAGTAAATTATATATATATAAATTATATGGATAATCATTATTTAAATAGATAATGAATATTATAATGTTAAATTGTCTAGATTAAAATATTAAGTAATAGCTATGGAATTAAATTTATATATGATAATCATAATGATTAAATTATTCAAATTTATTTATTTTAACAATCATGTTATTACTGCTATTATGTTATTATCCAAGCCCTACAGCTCAGCCGTTTTCGCGTACAAGATGCGCGCGCATTGTTGATAAACAAAAAGGTAAACAAACCGGGATTAGTGTTGCAGAAATTGATTCATTTTTATAAAAATTCTCCTTTTACATACATCATTTACTTTACATTACATTACATTACTATTGATAATTGTATACTATTATATTAGACTAATATATTTATATTATAATATATATTATATTAAAATATATAATTGAAGATATGAATGATAATTTTTTTAAATAAGCTGATACAATATGCGCTGCAGTTAACATCACGCATATTCAAATTTGACAAAATATACATATAAAAGTTTCCCAAAAGATATAAAAATGTAGTTATATCTTATTATAAATAATATATTTTATAAGGCAATAATAAATAATATATCTAATTATTTTATTATTTAAATTTGAGCTAAAAACGTAACAGAAATGTGTATTTTGCATGAAAATTATTAATTTTTAAAATGAATTAAATTATATATCTTATTTTAATTATATGGTATAACAACTATTGTATAATTTATAATATAACAGAGTAATAAAAAATATTTCTAACTATATAATATAATAAATAATTATAATATTCAATTCAATTCAATTTATTTTAAAGACTCTTTGTGCCATAGCAATCAAGCGTCTAAAGTAAAAACAAAAAACAATAAAACGGAACATAAACGAAAATAATAAACTAATAATAATATAAATAGGAATACAGAAGGTACTCAACATTAATATAAATTGTAAATAAAATTGTAGATATTGATAAATAGTGATAAAAAAAATGATCAGGGAAATGCAATAGTAAATAGATATGTTTTTAATAGAGATTTAAAAGAGGTGGTGGATTGAGTGGAGCGTAGATTATGTGGTAGTTTATTCCATAGATAAGGGGCCGATATGTGCCATGCACGAATATTAGTGGTATGAAGATTAAGCTTAGAGGGTAGATTTAGAAGGTAAGAATTAGTTGAACGGAGAGAGATAGTGTGAGTAGGAATAGAGATTAAGGAAGATAGATATTCAGGTCGGTTGTGGTGAAGAGAGTTATGAGTTAATAGAAGAACTTTAAATATTATTCTAAATTGTATTGGTAGCCAATGCAATCTATGTAAATATGGGGAAATATGTATTTGGGAAAAGCGATCAATTTTAAAAATTGATCGTACTAACGCATTCTGTAGTATTTGTAATTTTTTAATTTGATAGCCAGGTAAGGAGAAAAGGAGAATATTGCAGTAATCGAAAAGCGGTAATATGAAAGATGAGGCGAGAGTTATAGAAACACTTAGGGAGATGGAGTTACGGATAAGACGGAAAGAGTGAAGATGAAAGTTTATAGATCGAAGAAGATTTGAGATATGGCGATGAAAAGATAAAGAACTATCGAAATAAACACCAAGATATTTAACATTATCAGAATATAAGATATTATGATTGTTAACCATGATAAATTGTGGGACTGTTAATGGGCGTCTGGGAGAAGGGAGGTGAAGAAATATAGTTTCTGTTTTATTGTGATTCAGTGATAGAGAGTTATTTGAAAGCCAAGTATGTATAGATTTAATACAGTTAGACATAAGATTGGGAGCAAAATTGATATCAGAAGTGCATTTTACGTTAAGTTGTATATCATCAGCGTAGGAGTGGACTGATATAATGGGAAATTTAGAAATTATATCAAAAATAGGAAGTAGATAAATATTAAAAAGAATCGGTCCTAATACAGAGCCTTGGGGGACTCCGTAAGAAATATTTCTAGGAGATGATATGTGCCCATTGATAAGAATAGAAGAAGTACGATCAGAAATGTATGACGTAAACCATTTAAGTGCAATACCGGTGATACCAATATTAGCCAAACGTGATATGAGAAGACTATGATCAATTGTATCAAATGCTGCGCTAAGATCAAGTAGAACAAGAATTGTTCCATATGTATTATTAAGGTCACATAATATATTTGTTGTTACCCTGGTTATTGCTGTTTCAGTAGATTTGTTCGGTACATAAGCACTTTGGAAAGTACAAAGTATATTATTAGTAGTCAGGAAAGAAGATAGTTGTTTTGAAACGACTCTTTCTAAGGTTTTAGAAAGTATTGAAAGATTGGAAATAGGTCTATAATTATTAAAGGATGAGGGGTCAAGAGAAGGTTTTTTAATGATAGGAGTGATAAGAGAATGTTTGAAAATGAGGGGGACAGTACCAGAAATAAGTGATTCATGGATGATATGAGCTATATTTGATATTATATAAGGAGCTATATCATTTAGTAATTTTAAAGGAATTGGATCAAGAGAAGAAGAGCTGCGAGAATGTTTAAGTAAAGAAATTAGTTGATCATTAGAAGGTAGAAAAAAGGAAGTTAGTGTATTAGTTGTAGAGAACGATAGAGCTATAGATATAGGTTTGGGTAATGACGAAATAATATTGGTGATTTTATCATTGAAAAATGAATCAAATAAATTGGGTAATTCATCATTAGTAAAGTCAGAATATGGCGATTTTTGTCTTCTACCAAGTATGCTATTTGCTAATTTAAAAAGTGACTTGCTATCATGTTGCATAGAAATAAACTTGTCATGGGTAAACATAGCTTTAGCGTTAATGAGATCGATACGATGTTTATTTTTCAAATTTGTATATATGGTTAGTGATGATGAAGATTTTTCTTTTTTCCATTTAGATTCAAGCATGCGTAGACATCGTTTTTGACGATAAAGGTTAATAGTATACCATGATGTATTAGGTCGTAATATAGTAGTTTTATTAAGTACAGGAGCATGGATGTTAAGTGTGTGGATTAGTGAATTATGAAGAGATTGAGCATAATATGTAGGCAACGTATTTAAGTCAGTTAAGAACTGGGATATTGATATATGATTTATATGGCGAGTAGAGAGAGAAATTATAGGACGTTTAGGCTTATTAACTGATATTTGAAATAGTAAGGCGAAATGATCGGAGAAAAGAGGTCCAGCTCTTATCGAATGAACTAAATTTGAATCAATAGGGTGCATAATGAGATCAAGTGTGTTTCCTAATTCATGGGTGGGAAAGTTGACAAGCTGCGAGTAATTTGAAGAGTTGAGTATATTGTTAAGTCTAGTAGAATATTGAGAGAGTAGGTTAGTAGGGATATTAAAGTCTCCTAAAATATATCATATTAATATCATTTTAAATAAAATTTAGCCTAACTATTATTATTAAAAGTATTATTAATATTACATGGGTCTACACATGATGATTATATCATTAGTAATACAATATATATATATATATATATATATATATATATATATATATATTTATATATATTAATTTTGTTATAGACTACTGCATTCTTTATTATACTATAATAAAAGTATATAATAATTTATGACTACAATAAAGAAACATCATATGTGTACAGGTGTAAACTTTGGGTACCTAATATATGGAGAGCTGATTTTGATAATAAAATAATAGGATGCTATTTTCTATATAAACATGAGAATGTGCAGACTTTGCAAATCACTTTGACTATCAAGAATATATTAAAATTATATATATATATATATATATTATTATTTGGTGGAGTCCATTTATCCCATCCAGGAACTTAGATGATGTTTCCACTTATAACCATATGGCTATCAAATTTCCCTTCGAATATGATCTCGTGTTAAGGCATCCATGGTTTTAACGAAAGCTGATCATTTATTTATATACAATTATATAAGATCACTTCTAATTATTATATGGATACATTTTAATGGTTAGAATCCATGTCCTACTGCTTAGCCAACTGAGCCACACAGCATTTTTATGTATATGTATATATTCCTCCCTTACCTCCTCCTTCTCCTCCTCCCCTCCTCCTACTCATACTCCTCCCCTCCTCCTTCTCTTCCTCTTATTATTTCCCTCCTCCTACTCCTACCCCCATCCTCCTTCTCCTCCCTCTCCTCTCCCCTCTCTCACTCACTATCTCTCTCCCTCTCTCACTCCCTCTCCCTTTCCATCTCCCCCTCTCTCACTCCCTCTCCCTCTCCCTCCCCCTCTCTCACTCACTCTCTCTCTCCCTCTCTCACTCACTCTCCCTCTCCCTCCCCCTCTCTCACTCACTCTCTCTCTCCCTCTCCATCTCTCCCTCTCCCTATCCCCCTCTCTCACTCACTCCCTTTCCCCCTCCCACTCTCTCAATCCCTCTCCACCCTCCCCTCTCTCACTCACTCTCACTCACTCTCACTCTCCCTCTCCCTCCCTCTCCCCCTCCCCCTCTCTCACTCACTCTCCATCTCCCTCCCCCTCTCTCTCTCTCCTTCTCTCACTACCTCTCCATCTCCCCCTCCCCCTCTCTCACTCACTCTCCCTCCCTCACTCTCTCTCTCTCCCTCTCCCTCTCTCACTCCCTCTCCCTCTCCCCCTCTCTCACTCACTCTCCCTCCCCCTCCCCCTCTCTCACTCACTCACTCTCTCTCCCTCTCCATCTCTCCCTCTCTCTCACTCACTCCCTCTCCCTCTCCATCTCCCCCTCCCCCTCTCTCACTCACTCTCTCTCTCTCTCTCTCTCACTCCCTCTCTCACTCCCTCTCCCTCTCCCCCTCTCTCACTCACTCCCTCTCCCTCTCCCTCTCCATATCCCTCTCCCTCTCTTACTCACTCTCCCTCTCCCAATACATTAGATACAATGTTTATTCATAGTGTAATTAGTATATAAAATTGATTTATAATACTTTTGTACGATTACTATCTAATTATAATTTTGTTTTTAAATATTGTGATATTTGTAATGTTAATTCGTTTATTATTTTATTTCAAATTAATTATCTTTTACTTACAGAAAACATTTAATTTAAAAGAAAAACTAATGATAAATGAACTAATTGGTTTCTTTTCTCTTAAGATTAAAAAATAGAAAGTATTTAAAAATATGTCATCAATAAAATGATATGTATATCAAATAATTTATTTATTATTTCATCAATGCATATATTATGCAATACTAGTATATATAATTATTCAATATATAATAATAATTTTAACAACAATATAATTAATATGTATACAGATATCTATTAACATTTATATATCACTTATAATTTAATATATTTCTATAATAAAATCTCAAAAAAAACATATTTTTACCTTTTTTATTATTATTAAATGATAAATTACATATTGATTAATATTAATATAGTTTATTTTTTTAATATTATTAATGTAAGTCATGGATAATAATAAATTAACTTTAAAATAACAGTTATATGTAAAGTTTATATGTAACTATTAGTTTATTACTTTGAATACAGTATTATATTTATCTTTAAATACAATATTTATATGATGATTAAAGGTATGATTTAACATTTTTATATATAATATATTTATATCCTATTATATAGTGATTATTAATATAAGTATAATATTTATTTAATGTATAATTACAATAAATAAAATATAGTATAATGCAAGTATTTGAAGTTTATAAATTCATTATTTATGCATATTTCAGATAAATTCTGCAAAACTATTATCATGTTTGTTTACATTTTGCGTATCTAGGTCAAATAAATACCGTATGCAGGCTAGATAGTAAGCTGTACCGCTTGGGTTATAACTTTATAATAGTAAGATAACTTTATTGTATCTTTACTATAATTTTCTATTATAAATGATCAAAAAATAAATACAAAAAGGCTATTTCTATATATATATATATATTAATGATAATAGTGCAATTGGTAATATTATATTAAATATATATATATATATATATATATATATATATATATATAATATATATAAAAATTATATTATTTCGAAATTTGTATTAGAATATCAGAAATATATAATAAATTATAAGTAAATTATATATATATAAATTATATGGATAATCATTATTTAAATAGATAATGAATATTATAATGTTAAATTGTCTAGATTAAAATATTAAGTAATAACTATGGAATTAAATTTATATATGATAATCATAATGATTAAATTATTCAAATTTATTTATTTTAACAATCATGTTATTACTGCTATTATGTTATTATATTACAAAATAGGTATAAAACTTGATGAACTAATCCATACCTTGGCTTGGACATCAATCATTTATCTCTTATAAAAAATTAATAATAATTATTAATATTATAATATAAGGAAATCATTTTAAATTATATATGAGAATATAATATATTTTATTCATTTTTAAATTAACAGCGCCATCTATAAAAATTTGATAAATTTGTCATCAATAAATATTAAAGGATACAGATAATCTCTGGACGTAAACCGTTTACTTTATTAACTAAATTAATTACGTATAATTAATAAAAATGATTAATTAATAAAATAAGTCAAAATTATTAAATAAATTCATTTAAATATTCGAATATTCACATATAGGTCTTCTATATTTAATTATCTATGAATATTTAACCACACCCATATTAAATGTCAAATAAACAATATAAGCCAATCAAATTCGAAATAATGATAGACATCACGCTTACTTTCGAGTCCGTTTACACCAATAAAATATAGCACAATACTCTATTATTAACCATTTTATGTTTATCTCTGTTTAATATGTTGAACTCAAAACTATATTTATTACCAAATAATTTACCAAGGAAGCCTCCTACCGATGAAGAACGGGCGAAGGAAAATTTTAGTAGATCTACTTTGGATCCCTTTTACAAAAAGGTAGTGGAAGAGAAGAAAGGTAATGAAAAAATGAAAAATGAAAAAAATGAAAAAAAAGAAGGTAATGGAAAAATTAAAAAAATTAAAAAAATTAAAAAAAAGAAGGTAATGAAGAAAAAAAATAAAATTGATCGTTAATGTCCGGACCTAAAATACAACCTATACCAATCGGCCCTTTTTAGGGCCACCCACATTCAATAATGTGTATCTTATAGTTACATTTATATGTAGGATACAGTTCCTCATTAATCTACGCTAGTGTATGCAAAGGTATTATACGCAATAAGACCTTAAATAAAGTTCAAATAAAGTAAATAATAATAAATAATACAATGGTCATGCTGTGAAAATCAGATACATGGTAGTGGAATTCAAAATAATACCTTATTTATGAGTTATATTCATACGCCTATATCGTTATATTATATTCTAAATTAGTTATTATATGGAATTATGTAAAATTAAATTAAAATATATAAGTATGTGTATATATAAGCATAGCTTATATACCTTATACACTTACATTTTATTATAAACAATTATACTATTGTGTTATGTTAAGTATATAGTGTATAATTTATATCAAATAGAAATGTGATAAAAATAAAATAAAATAAGAGTGTTCTAATATTTATAAATAATTAATAACATAAAATATATACATTAAGTTAATCACTATTTAGTGAATAAATTCAACTAATTTGTAGAACGACATATTATGATGACCACGGATGCGTATATGGTTGTGATAGCATTCGCAGTCGTTATTGGTTATATGCGACACGTTCATATGTCAAGTATATGTTACCTTGCACTTCGACATCTGTAATATCAACTTCTACATCTTCTTCTTATATGATATGTATCGGTATAAGTGAGGATAAGTTTGAAGCTCGGATTTCTACAGCATTTGTTCTACGTACGGCTCGTATAATCCAATGTTTTATTTTTATTTTATTTCTACGTTTATTTCTTGTTTTTTTGTATCGTGTAGTTTTTTCTTACTATTATCACATTTATATATTTTGTTTATATATTTTATATAATTATATTTTATATATAATTATATCGTTCTTTATATATAACCAGTAATTCATTAAACTGTTTATCTATCTATATACAATACAGGACTAAATAATGGCTTATCTATAGAATACTACCATCGAATGATAGTCTTCCTCCATGATGCCATTATCGCAAGTGATGTGACACCACTCTCTGCATGACTCGCTTGATACTGCCATATCGTCATAGCGAACTTCAATAGAACAATGTAGACAAAGATATTCCATAATTTACGATAGTTTAAGTAATATTATAATTGTTGTTTCTTTTATAGCCAAAATATATTAAATTAATATATTAAATTTAATTGACAAGAATTAAGAATGACATGTTGAATTTACCGCCCACAAATGCTGTCCAGAATAGCCGGAGTATTCACCATGGTAGATACTCAGTGGTCAGTAATCTGCAGTCTGTACATTACTAGAGAGTTCATGCTTCACTAGCGAGTATAGGCCGGGTACAAATATACTGGTGACTATTGTCAAGCATAAGCCAGTGAGTAAGGGCTAGACTGGCCTAACATATGTACATTCCGCTGCCGACGTGAACGACACGTTCTCTATACTACTGTGATACTAAAGTATATAATGTACTAGTATATGTATAGGTTAGGAATAGACTGACTATTTGTAATACATCAAAATAGTAGACATGCTTCATGTTTATTTATATAATATTATTGTAAAATCTATTATAAACTAATAAACACATACCATTATACTATTGCTTCTTATTACGTACTTAAATAGAGTTTTATTTATATTGAAATCACCTGAACGCTATATTTATGTATTTTCCATTTATTTATATATTATAGTTAGTTATTATAATTTCACTGTGAATTTCTCATATACATATATTTTATAATAGTTATTATAATTTCACTATGAATAATACCTATGTATTTATCTAATACAACACAATCTATTACGTAATTACTAAATTAGCACACGTCGTGTGCAGTAGAGCGTTAAAACACCGGCTTCCCTATGCAAACATAGGTGTGTTATTTTATAGATAAAATATATACAAATGTTATTCAATGGCTAACTGCATAATCTGCAGAGCAGACTTTATATACCTGCCATTTTATTGTATTTACTTAAGGGGAGACTATGTTATACAATTAGATTTGTACATTTAAATTATATGACAAATGTGTATTTACTATAAACACTATAGTGTATAATTTACTACTACTACTACTACTACTACTACTACTACTACTACTACTACTACTACTACTACTACTACTACTACTACTACTACTACTACTACTACTACTACTACTACTATTACTACTACTACTACTACTACTACTACTACTACTACTACTACTACTACTACTACTACTACTACTACTACTACTACTACTACTACTACTACTACTACTACTACTACTACTACTACTACTACTACTACTACTACTACTACTACTACTACTACTACTACTACTACTACTACTACTACTACTACTACTACTACTACTACTACTACTACTACTACTACTACTACTACTACTACTACTACTACTACTACTACTACTACTACTACTACTACTACTACTACTACTACTACTACTACACGAGTGACGTCACTACCGGTGAAGATATGCACGCACTCTTTATTAGTATGCTATGTAGTACATAGTATGTACCCATAGAATTCTATTTTTAAACTTTAACTTTTTTAAAACTTAAATTATAAATCTATGTATGCACCTGTCGTTATCTACAGATCTCTATGTGGGCGTGGTCTTCGAGTGTAGTAGACGTAGTGACGTAATCTCATCGGTATCACCGGAAGTTACGTAATACGTGAGGCGGTGGCATCATCTAGCGGTGAGGGTGTTACGTAATGGAGTGTACACTAGCTATTACGTAACATATAACTTATAGGTGTGTGATATATTCGCACGTGTGTGTATTAGTATATATAGCACAACATTACACTATTTATACACTTTTGTAATTACATATTATTATGACACTAATTAATTTAAAGTATACTATACTATATAGTATGTATATATATATATATATATATATTACTATTAATGTATTATAACATATATGAAGGACATTTATATATAAATATTATTACATATTTTCCAGTTCTATTTAGTAGTATTACCCGCGGGTAATATCAAGGTCATGTCCTTGACATTACGCTAATTAATCGCGTAAAAGTATATTAATCCTGTATTGTTTATTGCTTATATATTATATACACGTTTATCCTCTACATAAACACACACGTGCTAAATACCACCAGGTATACAATCATATCATATAGAAGTTCCTGACAATTCGATATGATGATGATGATATTCGTTTAGTAGATAACAAAAATAATAAGTTATATAGAGGAGTGGAAGGTATGTATTATAGGTATGAAGATATGTATTATATGTATGAAGATATGAATTTATCTGTAATTTGAAATTAATAATGTCCAAAACTGTGTAAATTACATATAAATGGAGCGACACTTCGATTAGTATCTATTTTGTATAATAACCCCCTGTATTCAAATACAAAACCCCCTATTTCTACCGACTTCAACTATGACACATAATGCACGACGTGCATTGCACTTCGCTTAATTAGGTCACCCATGTACATTTCACCTCACTCGAATGCCCTTGAATTCATCGTATCATATTATATTACGATGCCCTGTGAGATTGTCCTATGTTTATCATTACAATAATAGGACATCGTAACATGTCCCTATATAATATTAGTACATATTAATAGATATGTTGTACACATTACAATTTATTTCTAATGCGTAATCTACAAGTTAAAATAGATTCTAAATAATCACTCTATAGATCGAGCTAAGTCACGTATCATTTAGTACTAAAGTCATTACTTATTTACTTTATATTTGTGTTTTCTATATTATGTACTATTTGCATTTCTAGCTTTCTACTTATTTATATAGTAAACTATGATAAACTATATATCTATCAATTATTATAAATATACTTTATACACAGACTTTATATATTGTTTAAATAAAATAATGATATAAACATATTGTATTATATAATTAAATGACATAATAATCAAGTGATCTTAAATATTACCCATAATGCATCATGATAGTTTCCTCATATTCAAATACGTGTAGATATCATACATATATAGTGTCCATTTATTTGTGTGAAATATCAAATCATGTGTATGTATGTGTATGTGTATGTGTGTGTGTTTATGTGTATGTGTGTATATGTGTGTTTGTGTGTGTATGTTTGTATGTGTGTATATGTGTGTTTATGTGTGTATGTGTTGTTGTTGTTTAAAGTATTTATTTAAACACATCATTATTAATGATTCATTAATAATAATTCTATAATGTATATCGAACAATATATATCACATATAGATATAAATAGCGAATGTATATATTTGCACGCTAATATTACTATGTGAAACGAACATCAATGTTGGGCAATAATAATTTGTTTTAATTTCTTTTTAAAGGTATTAATAATTAGATTTTTATTTTTAGGGTAAGAGAATGGGGTAATTTATTTGTGTGTGTGTTATGTGTGTGTGTGTGTATGTGTGTGTGTTTGTGTGTGTTTGTGTATTTGTGTGTGTTTGTGTGTGTTTATGTGTTTGTGTATTTGTGTATTTGTGTATATATATATATATATATATATATATTAGGCTATATTCATAGGTATTTGTGTATGTATAATTTAATTTATAGTATTAAAATAATAAATTTAATAATTAATAAATAAATATATGTTAAATGTATTGTGTTAATTAGTAATTAAAATGCATGTGACTATTATTGCTAGTTATAATCATGGTCGTTATACGGTAGGTACTAGCAATATTATATAATATAAGTTTGTGTGTGCTTGGAGGTTAGTGTACAATTTAATTCAGAATAATTCTACAATATGTAATTCAAATATGTAATGATAATATATATATTAGTAATTTATAGTTATTTAAATGTATTATCTATTTGTGCTTGTGAGTGTGTGTGTCGCACACCGCACACTCGCACACTCGCTCATGGCACCTCTTACGTAACAACGACTCGATGACCTATGACACGTGTCACTATGACAACCATAGTCACAACCACGCCCCCATTCATGCGGTATACCCGATAGAACTGTACAGAGAGAGATACAAATCACAGTTTAATATTCAACCTAGTGTTCTAACTCAGCATCGATATACAGAAATAAAACACACACACACATATATATTACTTATTTATACCTACTCTCTATTTTAATTCTTAGATATAATTTATTCAATATTAATTCATTAAATATGTATAAGATCATAAGGAGTAATTAACAACATTCATAATCATACTTTTAATATGTATACAATTATTTTTCAAAGCATCCTTTATTGATGTATATATATATACAGTAATTAATTATCAGGGGCATGTCAAGGGTATACCCTATATATGCATTATAGGGGAACACTATTAAGATATGTTTATATACATACGATATTAATAATATCATATTATGTAACATGTTTAACATTAATTACCATATACATTTGTTTGCATTTGTCTCATTAAAACCTTTTTCTAATGTTAGTATTCAATTAATTATGTTATTCATCTGACAACATTATATCATTTATGATTAGCCGATCACAATTATCTATCGCCAATAAATAATATAATATCTCTACAATATTCTTTCATTTTATATTTTGTATGAAATTTATATACATATTTCAATTTATTATTATAAATGAGAATTATAAAGATTATATATAGGTATATATATATATATATATATATATATATATATATATATTTCGTGCGTGAATCTCTTCGTCTGGTTAATTACACTCGCCGATAATCTAACAATTACTACCTCCCCTCCCCCCCACCCCACTCGTACCCTACACTTCCGTACAGTAAAAGTAGCGGTCAAACATCTCGTCTATTTACCCACACGGTGGCTGTGGCTTTAATGTCCAGTAGAGAGCGGCAATACACGTTACATCATGCTTTCATCAGTCTTTTATCTTTATTTTAATCGCAAGATGGCGACTATATTTTAATTGAACTCATCCGGTGCGCGAGGAGTGGGATGATTAATCTATTAATTAACTAATAAGCTAATAAGCTAATATATTATTATATATATTTACTTCCCCTACTACAGTATTCATTAATACTATGACATTTAGTAAATTAATATTATTGTATGATAAATGATCATCATATAATAAATATACAGGTGGTAAATAACTGGTTATATATATATATATATATACGTGTATACTTGTAAGCAACGGTTACTTCCGATTTATATTCAGATATATTCATATGTTTCTCTCTCAGTAATCACACGAAAACATGGCCACATGAAGTTCATCTGGATAACTATTATAGCGCGAAAATATTTGAAATCTACCTGATCATTAATATATATATGTGTGTATAATCTCGCGTGACAATATGTTATCCACGGAAAATTATGGTTCTCGTCAGGTTGTATTTAAATATAGGAAGAACACATATATGTTTGGGAGACCTATATAAGGTTTATTTAGTTTATTAAAATAACGGAAAGTAAAATAGTATGTACAATGTACCTAGGGTTCTGGTGTAATCACCTTCGAGTGTAGTGACCAGATTGATTTTATAGCGAGAAACTAACCAAAGCCAAAACAATAATATTTCCATATTTTGAGTTTGTTTTTGAATTAGATCGATTTAAGGTTAATGTTTAAAATAACGGCATTCTGACAATGGCATTGATATAAAGGAAGTATTTCTCTATGGCAAGTGTTAATGGTTACATTAATGGTATATAAATACATTTATTTCAATATCCATTTCATAGAGATAGTTGACAATAACAAGTTTATGGAATAAACCTGAGTTTTGACATATAATAATATATGTATATATTTGTATATATATATATATATATATATATATATATATATATATATATATATATATATATATATATATATATATGAATAAACAGATATATTTCGAATATTTTCGCGCCATAATAGTTATCCAGATGAACTTCAGGTGGCCATGTTTTCGTGTGATTACTGAGAGAGAAACATATGGAAATATCTGAATATAAATCAGAAGGAGCCGTTCTTACATGTATACACGTATATATATATATATAACCAATTATTTGCCCCGTGTATATGTATTATATTATGATTATTTATCATACGATATTATTAATTTCTAAATGCTATATGCGGTTTTGGGAATCGCACACATGTGTGTTCGCACTATCACCCACAATGGTACAATTTAAAAAGTAGGTCATGAATATATTAACAAATAATATAAATGAATACATGTTTAATCATATGTAAGTATATATATATATATATATATATATATATATATATATATATAATATAATATACCTATAGGTAGTATACAAATAATAAGCACGTGTAACATTATATATGTCACCTAGAGTGTAGCGTGTGACATCACCCAATACCTCCACTCCACTTAATTAACTATACAATAATTGTTATCGTGTCAGTAGTGGTAGTGGCTTCCATGTCCTCCTCGAGTATGTAAACACGACTTAACCCGCGTCACTCACTGACATCGATCCCCCTACCCTTAGCCTGTATATGCATACTCGTATAGACACATGTGTCAGCTATAGCTGCGATACTTGATAGCTAGGCTTGATATATATATATATGTGTGCGAGGGTATATATTTTTCTGTATGTACATTGTACATTGTACATTCAATGTATTTCTTAGCTTTTAATTAGCTTGTAATTTTATCATTTATTTATGTTATTCATGATTACATTATTTTATTATGATTACATTATG
>OZ025242.1:92926929-93081929 GCA_964019155.1 Osedax fenrisi | reverse complement strand
ACACACACAGTGTATTTTTATGTATATAATGTAACAATATATTGTTAATTTATAACCTATGTATTACACAGTGTGTAATTCACATCGTGCGGCAATATAAGTAATAGAGTATACCTGTAAATTACTAGGAGGTAAATATAAATCATACTCTCTAATGTACAGACTGCAGATTACTGACCACTGAGTATCTATCATTGTGAATACTCCGGCTATTCTGGACAGGATTTGTGGGCGGTAAATTCAACATGTCATTCTTAATTCTGGTCAATTAAATTTAATATATTTTGGCTATAAAAGAAACAACAATTATAATATTACTTAAACTATCGTAAATTAAGGAATATCTTTGTCTACATTGTTCTATTGAAGTTCGCGATGACGATATGGCAGTATCAAGCGAGTCATGCAGAGAGTGGTGTCACATCACTTGCGATAATGGCACCATGGAGGAAGACTATCATTCGATGGTAGTATTCTATAGATAAACCATTATTTAGTCCTGTATTGTATAGATAGATAGATAGATCAACAGTTTAATGAATTACTGGTTATATATAAAGAAAGATATAATTATATATAAACATATAATTATATATAATATATAAACAAAATATATAAATGTGATAATAGTAAGAAAAAACGACACGATACAAAAAAACAAGAAATAAACGTAGAAATAAAATAAAAATAAAACATTGGATTATACGAGCCGTATGTAGAACAAATGCTATAGAAATCCGAGCTTCAAACTTATCCTCACTTATACCGATACATATCATATAAGAAGAAGATGTAGAAGTTGATATTACAGATGTCGAAGTGCAAGGTAACATATACTTGACATATGAACGTGTCGCATATAACCAACAACGACTGCGAAGGCTATCACAACCATATATCGTTTATGAGTTTTAAATGTCGACTACATACATATATCCCAGCAAACACATTAGAGGAAATTACATCTATTTAGACTTTAAAGATGTTAACAACGAGACTCTATTTTGACTCTAATTTTGCTTCTATTTTGACTCTATTTAGCTTATATTTGTATTAAAATCAATTGATTTTAAACTCTATTTACTAAATAGTATTTAGTGATTATATAGCTTATATTTTGATTGTATAGTATACAATGTATACTCTATTTAGCTTATATTTAGACTATATTTTAACTCTATTTAGACCATACTATTTTGTCCTCTATTTAGACTCTATTTTGACTATACTGTTATTTTAACATTTATCTGAAGTAAAATTCAAATTAATTTCCTCTATTTTAACTCTATTTAGACCATCATATTTTTTCTCTCTATTTAGACTCTTTTCGTTTTTTTGACTCTATTTAGACTCTGTGTGTTTGCTGGGATGGTATCATTATAATGTCTTCTTTTTAAATGTATTATTATTTGTGTAACTATTTATTTGTTTTTTTATTTCAACTTGACGCACATAAACGTCCATCGTTTTCTGAGTCAATAAACCTTTCTATTATTATATTATATACGCATCCGTGGTCGTCATAATATGTCGTTCTACGAATTAGTTGAATTTATTCACAAGGAGTGTATGCTCGTTGACATTCATGTTAAATGTGTAGCTGCGGGAAAACTAACCAAGCTACAAAATAATATGTATTTAAAATTTAATGAGGACATTAAAAACTTATTTACACAATACAGAAATGATATTGCTACTACTGATATATTGCGTATTAGTTATAACTAATTCAATATATTTAATAAATCCTTGGCACGACTTCAATATTGCTAACGATAATAGCAGTACTGATAGTGCTAGTGATTAATTTAATGTATATATTTGGTTTTATATATTTTATGTTATTAATTGTTTATAAATTGGACATTGTTATTTTATTTATCACATAAAACAAATATATATATGTATATATTTACATTTCTATTTGATATAAATTATACACTATATACTTAAAATAACACAATAGTATAATAGTTTATAATACAATGTAAGTGTATAAGGTATATAAGCTATGCTTATATATACACATACTTATAGATTTGAATTTTATTTTACATAATTCCTTTATTTCCAAAATATGTATTGATAACAAATTTATCACATTGCTATCGGCGCTTATATGAGAATAATTCTCATTTATAATTTAAAATTATTTCGCTATATAAGACCATAGAGCTAGAAAGACATTTCTTTAATCTCTTTAACTCTATGGATAAGACCCATATATTTGTATTTACATATGGATTTAGAGTACCTAAATCTATGATAAGACCGTAAGAAAAGTAGTGCGTAATTAAATAAAACATGGTTCACGATTCGCCAATCAAATGCAAGGCAGTAAATCACCCAAACAATATAAGACCGCAAATAAAGTGTCAATCAAGCACATGTTCAAATTGTTATAGGTGGCGCTTTGAATTTAAAAATAAATAAAATATATTATATTCTCATGTATAATTTAAAATTATTTCCTTATATTATCATTTATTATTCGAGATAAATGATTGATGTCATTGACAAGGTATGGATTAGTTCATCAAGTTGTATATCTACTTTGTAATATTATAACATGATTGTTAAAATAAATAAATTTGAATAATTTAATCATATATAGGAAAATTAAATTTAATTCCATAGTTAAACTATTAGATATTTTAATCTAGAAAATTTAACATTAGCATATTAATTATCTATTTAAATAATGAGTATCCATATAATTTATATATATATATAATATATAATTTACTTATAATTTATTATATATTTCTGATATTTCAAATATTACAAATTTCGAAATAATATAATTGTTTTGATATTTATTATTATTGTTAATACATATTCTATTATAATTACTCATAGAGCTAGAGAGAAATTTCCCTCTAGCTCTGTGTAATTACTATATAAATATATTAAAATAAATCTTTCAATATATATACAAAGATTTTCCGAAGGAAAGATATAACACTTACGCGAAATCGTGTAATTCGAATGGAACACGTTCATAACCGGCGCCAAAAATATATGACTAATAGTTTATTCAATATCGGAGCGCGTGCTATTAATAGATGGGCGTGTGTGTATGTATATGTGTGTATGTGCGTGTGTGTATATTTGTGTGTACATGTGTGTGTATGTATGTGTGTGTGTGTGTGTGTATATATATATATATATATATATATATATATATATATATATATATATATATATATATATATAAAGAATGTATCTTTGTCAATATATATATATATATATATATATATTACATATTATATATTATATATATATATATAAGTATTTTACGTGTACAGTGTGTAGTATATACAAGGACATACGTGTTCTTGGTATATCTATAGGCGGATTATATTAATTATGACACGCCTATATCTACTCCGATATCGAATTAACTATGAGTCATATATTTTTGGCGCCGGTTATGAACCACAACCATTCGAATTTGTATACAAAATACCCCAGTACCACCTATAGCGGGTTACTTTTAGGAACTATGTGTTGTTTATAATATAAATTCGTATTTACTATACACTTTTAAAATGTTAAATAATATTCTTTAAATTAATATTTATATGATGAAAACTAAGTGTTCATTACTAATATTATATTATATATTAGTAATATATAACAAACAAATATGATATTTATGTTTTAAATGCTATAAGTATATATTTAGTAAGTAAAAGCTAATTTATATTGCATGTAATTTAGAGCAATGAAAACATTGTTGTATGCAAACAGAGCCGAACCTAAATCTATTTCAGTGATTTCGATACTACTGCTAGCAGCAGCAGGGGATATTACTAAATTACGTTGCATGCATAGGGAGTGTTATATCTTTGCTTCGCAAAATCTTTGATATCTATATATAACATATAAACGTAACGATTGCCGTATTAGAATAATACGTTATTATATATAATCGTATAAAAACTGTATTATGAAATAAATTAAATTTAACAAGTCGTACGAAGTTACTGGCTACCTATGTTCGATCCTAAAATTATTTAAAAAATATAATTGTTGTTATATATTATATATAATATTACAGAATTACAGACTAAATAAATGTAATACTTCATATAGACCGATATAAAGGCGCTAATCGATATAAGTTATTATAGTATTACTAATAGTATAATATTTACTTGATTATACTTGATATATATATATAGTATATATACTAATTTATTATAAAATATATACACAAGTTGTATACACTATACAGTTACTTTATAGTAAACGTGTACACAGATTATATTAAAATATAATCGTTTATTATATATTCTGATATTTATTCGATATTATTAGCACCATATATATTTAAATTATTCATATTAATGTTTACAAATGTGTGCCTTTAGTCTAGTCTTATATTCTAAGTGTAGCAGACCACTGGTATTCATATACAATTAATTATTATATTGTTTAATTAGTGATGTAAAATAACGCATTTTTTATTATGGATATTTAAAACACTTTTTTTACTGGTATTTTTTTGTTTTTTACACGTATTTTTTATCCGGTTTCTTCTATACCAATATGATAATGATAATTTATTATATATATGACTTTATTAATAATTCATAAATAATACTTATCGTAATTAATGTAATCATAATTCTATATAACTTATACATATATATATAGTGATGGTGTTGCAATATAACTGATATATTATCGGCATTACTCTAATGTCCATATGAATAATGTAATTAATGTATCATTATATTATATTATCACAATAATAATCCAATTACAGAGAGTACCCGCTATGCATGATCTGCAGCCTCGTCCGACTAACCCTGTATTCATGAACAGGATATCGGTAAGTCTAGCCCCTCTCTCTCTCTCTCTATCTCTCTCTCTCTCTCTCTCTCTCTCTCTCTCTCTCTCTCTCTCTCTCTCTCTCTCTCTCTCTCTCTCTCTCTCTCTCTCTCTCTCTCTCTCTCTCTCTCTCTCTCTCTCTCTCTATCTCTCTCTCTCTCTCTCGCTCTCTCTCTCTCTATCTCTCTCTCTCTCTCTCTCTCTCTATCTCTCTCTCTATCTCTCTCTATCTCTCTCTCTCTCTCTCTCTCTCTCTCTCTCTCTCTCTCTTTCACTTTCTCACTTTTATTGATGCAGCATAGAGGTAATATAATTATTAGTATACATTTATGAACGATACCACATATGACTTGTATTTAGCGATTTTGTATTTGACGTAATAAATCTAAATCTCGCAGTTATTTTATTTGTGTACTATTATTAATAGCCATAACGTAGCATGTAAACATCAGAAGTAACAACAACCTTAGCATTGATGCATCAGTAGTAGCCACACCCATAACGTTAAAGTATCAGATATAGACACACCCATAATATTGTTGCATTAACAGTAGCCTCCTCCTCCTACAAACCTACATCTGACACGCTCTACCCCGCCCCCTCCGTGACCACTAGTCACATGGTATCACCGCTTTCACTAGGTTAAAGTAGAGAATATCCATATCGAGGGTCTAGGCAGACTATTGTGAAATACTAACCGGCGAATATCTAGATACCGAAACAATTCAAAGAGGTTTCCCCGTTTTTATCTACTAGATTATCAAACATATTATTAAATATATCTTTGATATTATTATATAACAAAAAGTTACTTATATATATATATTTACCATATTTTGAATTGCTATTTTCAATTTCGATTAACTTGAAATTTCGCTTTTGAAATTATTTAAATGCTATAGCGATATATACTTTGAAGATATACAGCCATATTTGAGAAATACTATAAATAAACAGATCTATTTTCAATGTAAAATAATATATATTTTGTAACATTACTAACAATACTTTGAAATTTCGCCTTTAAACCGTTTTATTGGGTTTTTTTCATGGTTTTTTCGGTTTTTTCAATAATTATAATTTATTAAATACAAAATTCTTTAAATTTATTTAGTATTTATTAATAACAAATAACACATTATTATAATGTATACATAATAACGTAACACACAAACATATTAATTTATTAACAATAAATTAAGCATATGATTTGGATATCAACTATTAAAATGTTTGAATAAATATACAAGTTTTCTAGCCTTCTCATTTCTAAGTCTGTTTCTTAACTTTGGCTTAACTAGACCACAAGATGAACAAATCTTTCTACCCCTGCACTAGAACTTTTAGCTGCCATTAAGGATTACATTATTTTAAAGATTTCATCATCAACATCAACATATGGTATGGCGTGATTATGTTATCATCATCTATAATATTTGTTACATTATCAAATAGATCTTTCCAGATTATTACAACATCTGCACTTTTGTTGAATCGTTCTGTAGCATGTTTAAGTATATAGAAATTGGTTTCATTATTTTTAGCATATCTTCAGCACTTCTTTTCAATCCAATGTTGGATATTTTTGTGATAATATCTTTATCAATATCCAATTCTTTAAATAGCTCTCGATACTATCTGCAAGCGTATTCCATCGCATTTCAATAGGCATCATTAGCTTACTTCCATCTGATTTTTTTAGAAGAGCTGAGTTAACTTTGGTCTATAAAGTCTAGACAGAAAAGTACAAACTTCACGATAATATTTCATAATATGAAATTCATATTATATGATATATTATCATAGACATATATCTCTATAGAGAGTCTTTTCAATTATATATTATATTATCATTTTCTAATTATTATAACATATTATAACAATCAATATTAATACAGTATTAATAATATTATTAATGTAGTACTATTATATAATATAATTTATATTTATATAAAATTTAATGAATAACATTTGAAAAAACCGAATAAACCGAAAAAACCAATGGTTTTTTCATTTTAAAAAACCGATGAAAAAACCCATTTGAAAAAACCGAACGAAAAAACCCAAACAACCCTGATATATATTATTAAAATATACTCTTTATTATATTTATAGATTAATTTCAATTATAATTTGTTGACCTTTTTAATATAATTTTATAATTTTTTTAATTTTAATATAAATAAAGTAATATAATTGAATAACAATTTTATTTTAATATATTGAATTTTTCATATTTTCACACTGAGGTATACCCTTAAAGCATTTCACAAAAAAATCCTTTTAAATACTCTCTTTTAAATCTTTTAAATATCTTTTGAGTGACCAATTAATACCCTTATAGTTATATATATATATATATATATATATGTTTTTGGAAATATTAGATAGGGTTTTTTTTATACAGTACATACTTATATGTGTTTTCCGTACTATGATTATGGTATAATACATTGTTTATAATATATATATATATAATTCAATATATATATATATATTAAGTAATATTATATTTTCATAAGTTCCTACTATATTATATAAATGATTAATTTATTTATATTATTAGTATCTATTATAGAACTTCTATATTACGTCATTCATAATATTTTATTCTATATATAATTCAATTTCATTCAAAAAAAAATATTAATAACAAATCAGCATGTTGCATTTACTTTGGCCTTAAGAATACATACTATAATATTATTTTAATTTAAAATAATATAATCATAAATTTAAAATAATGTAATCATAACTCATTAAATAATAACACATATTTTATAATACACACATAATTATTATAATAATGTTATGTATCCTGTATAATTATGAAATATTTATATTCTCTATTAAAACAGATTGGAATGACACAAATTACTAGAATATATTACAAGATTTAAAGTCAAGAATAGGTTACAGATTAAGATGATTATATGTACAATATATATATATATATATATATATATATATATATATATATATATATATATATATTTGTATATAATTCTGTAATAATATTCTGTAATAATATTATGTATATTATTCTCACGTATATATAAACAATGTTATATAATTACTGCCTATGTTAAACAGATACTGAAGCAGTAAAAACTCGCATATTGGAACACCTCGACATAATGTGAATCATCTACAGACTTAACATTACCCGTTAGTTGCACTGTTAATACATTAAGTTATACCTAAATGTCAGATAACTATTCCTAGTCTACGATACAAGTGTTAAGTATAAACATATCTGATATATACGTGACTTATTCGTAATGCATTGTTATCTAATATTCAACGTTACGTCACATCATATCTATGATGATTGTATTTCTAAATGATTATGATATACAGTTTATTAGGCACTACTAAATAAATACATATATTTATAGGTATGTGTATTTAAAATAAGTATTAAGTATGCATCTATATCATATATCAGTATATTATCACATACCCTATAGATATATCCTGCTATATATCTTGCATTTAGGAACTATAAGATATATATCTTTTATTATGCCTATTTATTTATATATATATCTTTTATTTTACCAGTTCATACATTTAAAAAATTTTAAAATATAATTTTTGTTGTATTTCAAAGAATTTCTAGGATGAAAAATAAAAAATAAATATTTCTATTTTATTATGTACTATCAATAAATAATGTGTAGACAATTTACTGAATATATATATATATATATTCAGTAGATATTAATATATATTAATATTGTAAGGAGGCATATCATGTTAATATTGTGATAATTAAAAAATACATAATACAAATATTACCTTATATGCACATTTTAGTAACAATCTTACAAAATTTTAGACATCAAATTTATTTTTCTTGTTAATTTAATTTATTATTTAATTTAATTGTAATGACACCATATCAGTAATGACACACAGACAATTTTTTTTTGGAATCGAAGCATAATTTCTAATTTTAATATAAATTTAAAAATAAATAAAAATTATATAAAATTTAATATTTTCAAATATTTAATAAATCACAATTACCTAAAATATATAGCTTATAATTGTTTATATCATATTATGTTATATATACATATAAATACATTCTTTTCTCAAATCTCCTGATTACACCATTATTGAATCCAGTGTTTACTTTACACCCATCATCACCGATGACCTAGAAATGATATTAGTGTTATTTAGTTTTATTTTATTTGTTACAATATTACCTTGATATGTAGAATGTCTTCTGATGGCTCCAACTTTGATAACATTGCCGCAGAAATATTTACAGAGGATCCACTGTTAACTGGAGTAACGTGAGTTAGAAACTCATTTCCAGGCTCTGATACAGTTACTCCGATACTCTTCATTTCTGAAAGAACCATTGTATTGCTGTGTTTTGTTAATTTTCCCATCAAAATAAAGATAATTTAATTTTGTAAGGATCGGTTCTTCAAAGACTGAAAGTTTCCATTTGCGTATAACATTGCAATCTATAACTCGACTCATGTCATTGTCAGAAAGTATCCCCTCTTCATACATAAAAGCATTTAGGATAGCCGCTTTTGCACGTTCCTGAACATTATAATGAAACATCATCTTTGCTGTCAAGGGTTAAAAGTAAGTGACTACTACCTTTGTGAGGCAAATTCTTATGATTGATATTCTGAACCGGTATCATAAGAGTCATCCATTTCATTCGACATAGTATCAGAATTCGATTCTGAATCTTCATCTGATCGTCGATGCTAGTGAATGACATTTAGATTAGAAGAAAATTTCATATGACTAAATTTCGAAATTATTAAATATTTATGTAAAATTTAATAATATATATAATATGAGTTTAACTAACAAACTTTATGACAAGTTAATAATCTAAAATATGATAATATTATAATAATTCCATTTTTTGTATTGATAATAAAAAATGAAATTATAAATATATACAAAAATTCTATGTGAATTACAATATTTTTCCATTACTATTTCAATGCCTATTTTATTATATAATATTTTATATGTATAATAATTGTTAATGCACATTACATTCATAGTTACCATACTATATATATATATATATATATATATATATATATATATATATATATATTAATACTATATATATAGGATAGGATGGTTTATAGTAATAAATTAACGGGAGGTTTAATATAAGATTCGGTTCTAAACCCGTTGTCATTAGATACAAAATTAGTAGGTGGGTAATAATCAAGTTATGGATAGTTACAAGTAATTATGTATTTATTCGTACAATTAATTAATGGTACGCTTTTTGTCATTTTATTTTCATTTATTTTCTAACCATTTCATCTTGATTTTAAAAATTGTTATTAATATTATAAAAGTATCATTATCTTATAAATTTAATATATATATATAAATTAATTTAACTCGGGTTAAACAAAAAGCATTATGTTTATATCATGTTTATTACATATCTATGGCTATAGATGATAGTATAAATATCACTAATAATTATCCTGAGAAGTATAATAATATTAATTTGTCATTATTTATTGCATTTGATGAATTTCAGAAAAATTGGATGACACATTTAATAAATATAGTATACAATATATATATAATATCATTATATGTATACTTATGATTAATACTATATGTATTAAAAATATTAATATACTAAATTTAATTATAATAGTTAAATATTAACCTAATTCTTTAATAATTTTTAGTCTTAAAAATCTATAGGATATGTTCTTTTTTCTTTTATTTCTTTATACAGTTCTTATTTTTTTTCATAAAATATCCTCCTATATAAATAATGTACAATAATGGTACGCTATAGGTGCCTCTAGCAGTAGGTATTGCATGGAGATCTAGTGTTGGGTGGACACATGAGAAATATGATCAATAATAGCAGACATGCGACATTCTCAAAACGGTCATCAAAGGTCAATAAAGTATCGTGTAATTTCTCTATCATGAAACCAGTTCTCTGTGCGTAGTAACTTTCATATATTTTATTATATTCAATAGTATATACTATTTGTATATTATAATACTTGCCTTTACTCTACCCAGATCTATTAACTATAGACGCTTTATATCAATTAATTGGCAATACTACAACCGTTTGATGCGTAATCCTATTCTTCATATTAGGCCTAGTCGCAGGTAGATTACACTGGACTTTGTACTATTTCGTGGTGGAGGTATGGGATGGTAATATCGGTACGGGTCGGCAATATCTTTTTTTCAAACAATCTTGTAGATACAATGGTCCTAAAATAAGTGCTTTATGGATAGTGCATAACAATCTAAATTAACATATATTAGTAATATTTAAAATATTTAATTCGTGCTGGCAAATTAAGTTGTAAATTATTTACAATAATTTTCAAATTCTTTGTAAATAAATTACAAACATTTTAGAAATTTTTTTCAAATATTGGTTTACTATAAACGGAATATTTAAAAAAATATATATATAATTAGAAATAAAACATACATTTAGGATCATTGGTATTAGAGGCTTTATCCAGTTCTAATGACATATCAAATTCTAATTTATTTTCACTGTTATTGGTATTAGAGGCTTTATCCAGTTCTGCACATAATGACATATCAAATTCTAATTTATTTTCACTGTTATTGAAAATATTTTCAACATTCAGCCACACCATCTGTATGTATAATATGTATTCAGTATTGATTAATAATGATCTACGTTCGATAACCATTTCATTTTTAGAATGCAGAATTCCTGGTTTAGGGAGAGTAACACTAGAATGATCACTTAAAGTCGACGAAAAATCATTCTTACTGCCATACAATTAATTATATCGATGTCTTTTACATATTATTTTGGTAAACCTAAATATAACGAGTTACAATAGTTTGTGGCAGATATAAATGATTAGTCGAATATTATAAAGGTGAACATTTGCATTTTTGCATACATTAAAATGAGATCATTAAAATTTAATTTTCTGTTAATAATGATGCCTAGATACTTTTTTTTTGTGATGATGAAATCTTAATATATCCTATTTCTTTATTTCTTTTTAGTCTTAAAAATCTATAGGATATGTTCTTTTATTTATTTATACAAGTTCTTATTTTTTTGATAAAATATCCTCCTATATAAATAATGTACAATAATGATACGCTATAGGTGCCTCTAGCAGTAGGTATTGCATGGAGAGATAGTGTTGGGTGGACACATGAGAAATATGATCAATAATAGCATACATGTGACATTCACAAAACGGTCCTGTAAATAAAGTATCGTGTAATTTCTCTATCATGAAACCAGTTCTCTGTGCGTAGTAACTTTCATATATTTTATTATATTCAATAGTATATACTATTTGTATATTATAATACTTGCCTTTACTCTACCCAGATATATTAACTATAGACGCTTTAGATCAATTAATTGGCAATACTACATCCGTTTGATGCGTAATCATATTCTTCATATTAGGCCTAGTCGTAGGTAGATTTACACTGGACTTTATACTATTTCGGGGTGGAGGTATGGCATGGTAATATCGGTACGGGTCGGCAATATCTTTTTTTCAAACAATCTTGTAGATACAATCGTCCTGAAATAAGTGCTTTATGGATAGTGCATAACAATCTAAATTAACATATATTAGCAATATTTAAAATATTTAATTCGTGCTGGCAAATTAAGTTGTAAATTATTTACAATAATTTTCAAAATTCTTTGTAAATAAATTACAAACATTTTAGACATTTTTTTCAAATATTGGTTTACTGGGTCAGTAAAAATCTATAAACGGAATATTTAAAAAAATATATATATAATTAGAAATAAAACATACAGGAACAAACATTTAGGATCATTGGTATTAGAGGCTTTATCCAGTTCTGCACATAATGACATATCAAATTCTAATTTATTTTCACTGTGATTGAAAATATTTTCAACATTCAGCCACACCATCTGTATGTATAATATGTATTCAGTATTGATTAATAATGATCTACGTTCGATAACCATTTCATTTTTAGAATGCAGAATTCCTGGTTTAGGGAGAGTAACACTAGAATGATCACTTAAAGTCGACGAAAAATCATTCTTACTGCCATACGATCAATTATATCGATGCGTTTTACAGATTATTTTGGTAAACCTAAATATAACGAGTTACAATAGTTTGTGGCAGATATAAATAATTAGTCGAATATTATAAAGGTGAACATTTACACATACATTAAAATGTGATCATTTAAATTTAATTTTCTGTTAATAATGATGCCTAGATACTTTTTTTTTTGTGATGATGAAATCTTAATATATCCTATTTCTTTATTTCTTTTTAGTGTTAAAAATCTATAGGATATGTTCTTTTTTCTTTTATTTCTTTATACAAGTTCTTATTTTTTTGATAAAATATCCTCCTATATAAATAATGTACAATAATGGTACGCTATAGGTGCCTCTAACAGTAGCATTACATGGAGAACTAGTGTTGGGTGTACACATCAGAAATATGATCAATAATAGCAGACATGCGACATTTACAAAACAGTCCTGTCAATAAAGTGTCGTGTAATTTCTCTATCATGAAACCAGTTCTCTGTGCGTAGTAACTTTCATATATTTTATTATATTCAATAGTATATACTATTTTAATATTATAATACTTGCCTTTACTCTACCCAGATCTATTAACTATAGACGCTTTAGATCAATTAATTGGCAATACTACAACCGTTTGATGCGTAATCCTATTCTTCATATTAGGCCTAGTCGCAGGTAGATTTACACTGGACTTTATACTATTTCGGGGTGGAGGTATGGGATGGTAATATCGGTACGGGTCGGCAATATCTTTTTTTCAAACAATCTTGTAGATACAATGGTCCTGAAATAAGTGCTTTATGGATAGCGCATAACAATCTAAATTTCATATATTAGTAATATTTAAAATATTTAATTCGTGCTGGCAAATTAAGTTGTAAATTATTTACAATAATTTTCAAAATTCTTTGTAAATAAATTACAAACATTTTAGACATTTTTTTCAAATATTGGTTTACTGTGTCAGTAAAAAACGGAATATTTAAAAAATATATATATATAATTAGAAATAAAACATACATTTAGGATCATTGGTATTAGAGGCTTTATCCAGTTCTACACATAATGACATCAAATTCTAATTTATTTTCACTGTTATTGGTATTAGAGGCTTTATCCAGTTCTGCACATAATGACATATCAAATTCTGATTTATTTTCACTGTGATTGAAAATATTTTCAACATTCAGCCACACCATCTGTATGTATAATATGTATTCAGTATTGATTAATAATGATCTACGTTCGATAACCATTTCATTTTTAGAATGCAGAATTCCTGGTTTAGGGAGAGTAACACTAGAATGATCACTTAAAGTCGATGAAAAATCATTCTTACGGCCATACGATCAATTATATCGATGCGTTTTACAGATTATTTTGGTAAACCTAAATATAACGAGTTACAATAGTTTGTGGCAGATATAAATAATTAGTCGAATATTATAAAGGTGAACATTTACACATACATTAAAATGTGATCATTTAAATTTAATTTTCTGTTAATAATGATGCCTAGATACTTTTTTTTTTGTGATGATGAAATCTTAATATATCCTATTTCTTTATTTCTTTTTAGTCTTAAAAATCTATAGGATATGTTCTTTTTTCTTTTATTTCTTTATACAAGTTCTTATTTTTTTGATAAAATATCCTCCTATATAAATAATGTACAATAATGATACGCTATAGGTGCCTCTAGCAGTAGGTATTGCATGGAGAGATAGTGTTGGGTGGACACATGAGAAATATGATCAATAATAGCATACATGTGACATTCACAAAACGGTCCTGTCAATAAAGTATCGTGTAATTTCTCTATCATGAAACCAGTTCTCTGTGCGTAGTAACTTTCATATATTTTATTATATTCAATAGTATATACTATTTGTATATTATAATACTTGCCTTTACTCTACCCAGATATATTAACTATAGACGCTTTAGATCAATTAATTGGCAATACTACAACCGTTTGATGCGTAATCCTATTCTTCATATTAGGCCTAGTCGCAGGTAGATTTACACTGGACTTTATACTATTTCGGGGTGGAGGTATGGGATGGTAATATCGGTATGGGTCGGCAATATCTTTTTTTCAAACAATCTTGTAGATACAATGGTCCTAAAATAAGTGCTTTATGGATAGTGCATAACAATCTAAATTAACATATATTAGTAATATTTAAAATATTTAATTCGTGCTGGCAAATTAAGTTGTAAATTATTTACAATAATTTTCAAAATTCTTTGTAAATAAATTACAAACATTTTAGACATTTTTTTCAAATATTGGTTTACTGTGTCAGTAAAAAACGGAATATTTAAAAAATATATATATATAATTAGAAATAAAACATACATTTAGGATCATTGGTATTAGAGGCTTTATCCAGTTCTACACATAATGACATCAAATTCTAATTTATTTTCACTGTTATTGGTATTAGAGGCTTTATCCAGTTCTGCACATAATGACATATCAAATTCTGATTTATTTTCACTGTGATTGAAAATATTTTCAACATTCAGCCACACCATCTGTATGTATAATATGTATTCAGTATTGATTAATAATGATCTACGTTCGATAACCATTTCATTTTTAGAATGCAGAATTCCTGGTTTAGGGAGAGTAACACTAGAATGATCACTTAAAGTCGATGAAAAATCATTCTTACGGCCATACGATCAATTATATCGATGCGTTTTACAGATTATTTTGGTAAACCTAAATATAACGAGTTACAATAGTTTGTGGCAGATATAAATAATTAGTCGAATATTATAAAGGTGAACATTTACACATACATTAAAATGTGATCATTTAAATTTAATTTTCTGTTAATAATGATGCCTAGATACTTTTTTTTTTGTGATGATGAAATCTTAATATATCCTATTTCTTTATTTCTTTTTAGTCTTAAAAATCTATAGGATATGTTCTTTTTTCTTTTATTTCTTTATACAAGTTCTTATTTTTTTGATAAAATATCCTCCTATATAAATAATGTACAATAATGATACGCTATAGGTGCCTCTAGCAGTAGGTATTGCATGGAGAGATAGTGTTGGGTGGACACATGAGAAATATGATCAATAATAGCATACATGTGACATTCACAAAACGGTCCTGTCAATAAAGTATCGTGTAATTTCTCTATCATGAAACCAGTTCTCTGTGCGTAGTAACTTTCATATATTTTATTATATTCAATAGTATATACTATTTGTATATTATAATACTTGCCTTTACTCTACCCAGATATATTAACTATAGACGCTTTAGATCAATTAATTGGCAATACTACAACCGTTTGATGCGTAATCCTATTCTTCATATTAGGCCTAGTCGCAGGTAGATTTACACTGGACTTTATACTATTTCGGGGTGGAGGTATGGGATGGTAATATCGGTATGGGTCGGCAATATCTTTTTTTCAAACAATCTTGTAGATACAATGGTCCTAAAATAAGTGCTTTATGGATAGTGCATAACAATCTAAATTAACATATATTAGTAATATTTAAAATATTTAATTCGTGCTGGCAAATTAAGTTGTAAATTATTTACAATAATTTTCAAATTCTTTGTAAATAAATTACAAACATTTTAGAATTTTTTTTTCAAATATTGGTTTACTGGGTCAGTAAAAATCTATAAACGGAATATTTAAAAAAAAATATATATAATTAGAAATAAAACATACATTTAGGATCATTGGTATTAGAGGCTTTATCCAGTTCTACACATAATGACATATCAAATTCTAATTTATTTTCACTGTTATTGGTATTAGAGGCTTTATCCAGTTCTGCACATAATGACATATCAAATTCTAATTTATTTTCACTGTGATTGAAAATATTTTCAACATTCAGCCACACCATCTGTATGTATAATATGTATTCAGTATTGATTAATAATGATCTACGTTCGATAACCATTTCATTTTTAGAATGCAGAATTCCTGGTTTAGGGAGAGTAACACTAGAATGATCACTTAAAGTCGATGAAAAATCATTCTTACGGCCATACGATCAATTATATCGATGCGTTTTACAGATTATTTTGGTAAACCTAAATATAACGAGTTACAATAGTTTGTGGCAGATATAAATAATTTTACATTTATAACATTTATAACATTTACACATACATTAAAATGTGATCATTTAAATTTAATTTTCTGTTAATAATGATGCCTAGATACCTTTTTTTGTGATGATGAAATCTTAATATATCCTATTTCTTTATTTCTTTTTAGTCTTAAACATCTATAGGATATGTTCTTTTTTCTTTTATTTCTTTTTACTCGAAAAATATTCTTATTTTTTTGATAAAATATCCTATATAAATAATGTACACTAATGGTACGCTATAGGTGCCTCTAGCAGTAGGTATTGCATGGAGATCTAGTGTTGGGTGTACACATCAGAAATATGATCAATAATAGCAGATGTGCGAAATTTACTAAACGGTCCTGTCAATCAGGTGTCATTTAATTTCTCTACCATGAAACCAGTTCTCTGTGCGTAGTAACTTTCATATCTTTTATTATATTCAATAGTATAAACTATTTTTATATTATAATACTTGCCTTTACTCTACCCAGATCTATTAACTATAGACGCTTTAGATCAATTAATTGGCAATACTACAACCGTTTGATGCGTAATCCTATTCTTCATATTAGGCCTAGTCGCAGGTAGATTTACACTGGACTTTATACTATTTCGGGGTGGAGGTATGGCATGGTAATATCGGTACGGGTCGGCAATATCTTTTTTTCAAACAATCTTGTAGATACAATCGTCCTGAAATAAGTGCTTTATGGATAGTGCATAAAAATCTAAATTAACATATATTAGTAATATTTAAAATATTTAATTCGTGCTGGCAAATTAAGTTGTAAATTATTTACAATAATTTTCAAATTCTTTGTAAATAAATTACAAACATTTTAGATTTTTTTTTTCAAATATTGGTTTACTGGGTCAGTAAAAATCTATAAACGGAATATTTAAAAAAATATATATATAATTAGAAATAAAACATACATTTAGGATCATTGGTATTAGAGGCTTTATCCAGTTCTACACATAATGACATATCAAATTCTAATTTATTTTCGCTGTTATTGGTATTAGAGGCTTTATCCAGTTCTGCACATAATGACATATCAAATTCTAATTTATTTTCACTGTGATTGAAAATATTTTCAACATTCAGCTACACCATCTGTATGTATAATATGTATTCAGTATTGATTAATAATGATCTACGTTCGATAACCATTTCATTTTTAGAATGCAGAATTCCTGGTTTAGGGAGAGTAACACTAGAATGATCACTTAAAGTCGATGAAAAATCTTTCTTACGGCCATACGATCAATTATATAGATGCGTTTTACATATTATTTTGGTAAACCTAAATATAACGAGTTACAATAGTTTGTGGCAGATATAAATAATTAGTCGAATATTATAAAGGTGAACACTTGCATACATTAAAATGTGATCATTTAAATTTAATTTTCTGTTAATAATGATGCCTAGATACCTTTTTTTATGATGATGAAATCTTAATATATCCTATTTCTTTATTTCTTTTTAGTCTTAAACATCTATAGGATATGTTCTTTTTTCTTTTATTTCTTTTTACTCGAAAAATATTCTTATTTTTTTGATAAAATATCCTATATAAATAATGTACACTAATGGTACGCTATAGGTGCCTCTAGCCGTAGGTATTGCATGGAGATCTAGTGTTGGGTGTACACATCAGAAATATGATCAATAATAGCAGATGTGCGAAATTTACTAAACGGTCCTGTCAATCAGGTGTCATTTAATTTCTCTACCATGAAACCAGTTCTCTGTGCGTAGTAACTTTCATATCTTTTATTATATTCAATAGTATAAACTATTTTTATATTATAATACTTGCCTTTACTCTACCCAGATCTATTAACTATAGACGCTTTAGATCAATTAATTGGTAATACTACAACCGTTTGATGCGTAATCCTATTCTTCATATTAGGCCTAGTCGCAGGTAGATTACACTGGACTTTGTACTATTTCGTGGTGGAGGTATGGGATGGTAATATCGGTACGGGTCGGCAATATCTTTTTTTCAAACAATCTTGTAGATACAATGGTCCTAAAATAAGTGCTTTATGGATAGTGCATAACAATCTAAATTAACATATATTAGTAATATTTAAAATATTTAATTCGTGCTGGCAAATTAAGTTGTAAATTATTTACAATAATTTTCAAATTCTTTGTAAATAAATTACAAACATTTTAGAAATTTTTTTCAAATATTGGTTTACTATAAACGGAATATTTAAAAAAATATATATATAATTAGAAATAAAACATACATTTAGGATCATTGGTATTAGAGGCTTTATCCAGTTCTACACATAATGACATATCAAATTCTAATTTATTTTCACTGTTATTGGTATTAGAGGCTTTATCCAGTTCTGCACATAATGACATATCAAATTCTAATTTATTTTCACTGTGATTGAAAATATTTTCAACATTCAGCCACACCATCTGTATGTATAAAATGTATTCAGTATTGATTAATAATGATCTACGTTCGATAACCATTTCATTTTTAGAATGCAGAATTCCTGGTTTAGGGAGAGTAACACTAGAATGATCACTTAAAGTCGACGAAAAATCATTCTTACTGCCATACGATCAATTATATCGATGCGTTTTACATATTATTTTGGTAAACCTAAATATAACGAGTTACAATAGTTTGTGGCAGATATAAATAATTAGTCGAATATTATAAAGGTGAACATTTGCATACATTAAAATGTGATCATTTAAATTTAATTTTCTGTTAATAATGATGCCTAGATACTTTTTTTTTTGTGATGATGAAATCTTAATATATCCTATTTCTTTATTTCTTTTTAGTCTTAAAAATCTATAGGATATGTTCTTTTTTCTTTTATTTATTTATACAAGTTCTTATTTTTTTGATAAAATATCCTCCTATATAAATAATGTACAATAATGATACGCTATAGGTGCCTCTAGCAGTAGGTATTGCATGGAGAGATAGTGTTGGGTGGACACATGAGAAATATGATCAATAATAGCAGATATGCGACATTCACAAAACGGTCCTGTCAATAAAGTATCGTGTAATTTCTCTATCATGAAACCAGTTCTCTGTGCGTAGTAACTTTCATATATTTTATTATATTCAATAGTATATACTATTTGTATATTATAATACTTGCCTTTACTCTACCCAGATCTATTAACTATAGACGCTTTAGATCAATTAATTGGCAATACAACAACCGTTTGATGTGTAATCCTATTCTTCATATTAGGCCTAGTCGCAGGTAGATTTACACTGGACTTTATACTATTTCGGGGTGGAGGTATGGGATGGTAATATCGGTACGGGTCGGCAATATCTTTTTTTCAAACAATCTTGTAGATACAATCGTCCTGATATAAGTGCTTTATGGATAATGCATTACAATCTAAATTTCATATATTAGTAATATTTAAAATATTTAATTCGTGCTGGCAAATTAAGTTGTAAATTATTTACAATAATTTTCAAATTCTTTGTAAATAAATTACAAACATTTTAGAATTTTTTTTCAAATATTGGTTTACTGTGTCAGTAAAAAACGGAATATTTAAAAAAAATATATATATAATTAGAAATAAAACATACATTTAGGATCATTGGTATTAGAGGCTTTATCCAGTTCTACACATAATGACATCAAATTCTAATTTATTTTCACTGTTATTGGTATTAGAGGCTTTATCCAGTTCTGCACATAATGACATATCAAATTCTAATTTATTTTCACTGTGATTGAAAATATTTTCAACATTCAGCCACACCATCTGTATGTATAATATGTATTCAGTATTGATTAATAATGATCTACGTTCGATAACCATTTCATTTTTAGAATGCAGAATTCCTGGTTTAGGGAGAGTAACACTAGAATGATCACTTAAAGTCGATGAAAAATCATTCTTACGGCCATACGATCAATTATATCGATGCGTTTTACAGATTATTTTGGTAAACCTAAATATAACGAGTTACAATAGTTTGTGGCAGATATAAATAATTTTACATTTATAACATTTATAACATTTACACATACATTAAAATGTGATCATTTAAATTTAATTTTCAGTTAATAATGATGCCTAGATACCTTTTTTTGTGATGATGAAATCTTAATATATCCTATTTCTTTATTTCTTTTTAGTCTTAAACATCTATAGGATATGTTCTTTTTCTTTTATTTCTTTTTACTCGAAAAATATTCTTATTTTTTTGATAAAATATCCTATATAAATAATGTACACTAATGGTACGCTATAGGTGCCTCTAGCCGTAGGTATTGCATGGAGATCTAGTGTTGGGTGGACACATCAGAAATATGATCAATAATAGCAGATGTGCGAAATTTACTAAACGGTCCTGTCAATCAGGTGTCATTTAATTTCTCTACCATGAAACCAGTTCTCTGTGCGTAGTAACTTTCATATCTTTTATTATATTCAATAGTATAAACTATTTTTATATTATAATACTTGCCTTTACTCTACCCAGATCTATTAACTATAGACGCTTTAGATCAATTAATTGGCAATACTACAACCGTTTGATGCGTAATCCTATTCTTCATATTAGGCCTAGTCGCAGGTAGATTTACACTGGACTTTATACTATTTCGGGGTGGAGGTATGGCATGGTAATATCGGTACGGGTCGGCAATATCTTTTTTTCAAACAATCTTGTAGATACAATCGTCCTGAAATAAGTGCTTTATGGATAGTGCATAAAAATCTAAATTAACATATATTAGTAATATTTAAAATATTTAATTCGTGCTGGCAAATTAAGTTGTAAATTATTTACAATAATTTTCAAAATTCTTTGTAAATAAATTACAAACATTTTAGACATTTTTTTCAAATATTGGTTTACTGGGTCAAAAATCTATAAACGGAATATTTAAAAAAATATATATATAATTAGAAATAAAACATACATTTATGATCATTGGTATTAGAGGCTTTATCCAGTTCTGCACATAATGACATATCAAATTCTAATTTATTTTCACTGTTATTGGTATTAGAGGCTTTATCCAGTTCTGCACATAATGACATATCAAATTCTAATTTATTTTCACTGTTATTGAAAATATTTTCAACATTCAGCCACACCATCTGTATGTATAATATGTATTCAGTATTGATTAATAATGATCTACGTTCGATAACCATTTCATTTTTAGAATGCAGAATTCCTGGTTTAGGGAGAGTAACACTAGAATGATCACTTAAAGTCGACGAAAAATCATTCTTACTGCCATACAATTAATTATATCGATGTCTTTTACATATTATTTTGGTAAACCTAAATATAACGAGTTACAATAGTTTGTGGCAGATATAAATGATTAGTCGAATATTATAAAGGTGAACATTTGCATTTTTGCATACATTAAAATGAGATCATTAAAATTTAATTTTCTGTTAATAATGATGCCTAGATACTTTTTTTTGTGATGATGAAATCTTAATATATCCTATTTCTTTATTTCTTTTTAGTCTTAAAAATCTATAGGATATGTTCTTTTATTTATTTATACAAGTTCTTATTTTTTTGATAAAATATCCTCCTATATAAATAATGTACAATAATGATACGCTATAGGTGCCTCTAGCAGTAGGTATTGCATGGAGAGATAGTGTTGGGTGGACACATGAGAAATATGATCAATAATAGCAGATATGCGACATTCACAAAACGGTCCTGTCAATAAAGTATCGTGTAATTTCTCTATCATGAAACCAGTTCTCTGTGCGTAGTAACTTTCATATATTTTATTATATTCAATAGTATATACTATTTGTATATTATAATACTTGCCTTTACTCTACCCAGATCTATTAACTATAGACGCTTTAGATCAATTAATTGGCAATACAACAACCGTTTGATGCGTAATCCTATTCTTCATATTAGGCCTAGTCGCAGGTAGATTTACACTGGACTTTATACTATTTCGGGGTGGAGGTATGGGATGGTAATATCGGTACGGGTCGGCAATATCTTTTTTTCAAACAATCTTGTAGATACAATCGTCCTGATATAAGTGCTTTATGGATAATGCATTACAATCTAAATTTCATATATTAGTAATATTTAAAATATTTAATTCGTGCTGGCAAATTAAGTTGTAAATTATTTACAATAATTTTCAAATTCTTTGTAAATAAATTACAAACATTTTAGAATTTTTTTTCAAATATTGGTTTACTGTGTCAGTAAAAAACAGAATATTTAAAAAAATATATATATAATTAGAAATAAAACATACATTTAGGATCATTGGTATTAGAGGCTTTATCCAGTTCTACACATAATGACATATCAAATTCTAATTTATTTTCGCTGTTATTGGTATTAGAGGCTTTATCCAGTTCTGCACATAATGACATATCAAATTCTAATTTATTTTCACTTTGATTGAAAATATTTTCAACATTCAGCTACACCATCTGTATGTATAATATGTATTCAGTATTGATTAATAATGATCTACGTTCGATAACCATTTCATTTTTAGAATGCAGAATTCCTGGTTTAGGGAGAGTAACACTAGAATGATCACTTAAAGTCGATGAAAAATCATTCTTACGGCCATACGATCAATTATATAGATGCGTTTTACATATTATTTTGGTAAACCTAAATATAACGAGTTACAATAGTTTGTGGCAGATATAAATAATTAGTCGAATATTATAAAGGTGAACACTTGCATACATTAAAATGTGATCATTTAAATTTAATTTTCTGTTAATAATGATGCCTAGATACTTTTTTTTTTGTGATGATGAAATCTTAATATATCCTATTTCTTTATTTATTTTTAGTCTTAAATCTATAGGATATGTTCTTTTTTCTTTTATTTCTTTATACAAGTTCTTATTTTTTTGATAAAATATCCTCCTATATAAATAATGTACAATAATGATACGCTATAGGTGCCTCTAGCAGTAGGTATTGCATGGAGAACTAGTGTTGGGTGGACACATGAGAAATATGATCAATAATAGCAGACATGCGACATTCACAAAACGGTCCTGTCAATAAAGTATCGTGTAATTTCTCTATCATGAAACCAGTTCTCTGTGCGTAGTAACTTTCATATATTTTATTATATTCAATAGTATATACTATTTGTATATTATAATACTTGCCTTTACTCTACCCAGATCTATTAACTATAGACGCTTTAGATCAATTAATTGGCAATACTACAACCGTTTGATGCGTAATCCTATTCTTCATATTAGGCCTAGTCGCAGGTAGATTACACTGGACTTTATACTATTTCGGGGTGGAGGTATGGGATGGTAATATCGGTACTGGTCGGCAATATCTTTTTTTCAAACAATCTTGTAGATACAATCGTCCTGAAATAAGTGCTTTATGGATAGTGCATAACAATCTAAATTAACATATATTAGTAATATTTAAAATATTTAATTCGTGCTGGCAAATTAAGTTGTAAATTATTTACAATAATTTTCAAAATTCTTTGTAAACAAATTACAAACATTTTAGACATTTTTTCAAATATTGGTTTACTGGGTAAGTTAAAATCTAATATATAAATGGAATATTTTAAAAAATATATATATAATTAGAAATAAAACATACATTTAGGATCATTGGTATTAGAGGCTTTATCCAGTTCTGCACATAATGACATGTCAAATTCTAATTTATTTTCACTGTGATTGAAAATGTGTTCCACATTCAGCCCCTCCATCTGTATGTATAATATGTATTAAGTATTGATTAATCTGTATGTATAATATGTATTAAGTATTGATTAATAATGATCTACGTTCGATAACCATTTCATTTTTAGAGTGCAGAATTCCTGGTTTAGGGCGAGTAATACTAGAATGATCACTTCGATGAAAAATCATTCTTACGGCCATACGATCAATTCTATTGATGCGTTTTACAGATTATTTTTGTAAACCTAAATATAACGAGTTACAATAGTTTGTGGCAGATATAAATAATTAGTCGAATATTATAAAGGTGAACATTTGCCTTTTTGCATACATTAAAATGAGATCATTTAAATTTAATTTTCTGTTAATAATGATGCATATATACTTTTTTTTTTGTGATGATGAAATCTTAATATTATCAATGAAAATATCGGGAAAATCATAATAAACATGAGGTAAATTAAGGAATTAAATTTTTGTAGCATTAAACATGAATTTATTTTTTAATAACTATTAATTAATTTCATTTGCTCATTGTGATAAATAATTGCTAACATTATTGGCTTTATTAATTGAATATATAAGGATATTATCAGCATATAAGTGAAATTTAAGTTATTTATATTTTTTAATAATATACGATATAGGATTTAAATATATAGAAAATAGTAAAGATCCCAGGAGGGAATATTGGGGTACATACACATTTTAAAGTTTCATTTTGAGAATAACAATTATTTATCATCACTGAAAAAGATCTATCGGTGAGAAGTGATCTAAGAAATTTCAGAGCAGTTAAGCTGATACCTATATCAGTATGTCTATTATTTATAATTGTAAAGGAGAGTGTATCAAATGCAAATTATAAATCTAATAAAAGTAACTGTAGTTTAAAATTACTATCTAATGATGTATATATATATATATATCATTGAATACATAATCTAGAACAGTCTCCATACTATTATTTTTTTTGAACCCACTTTGATATTGTCATGATAAATTATTTATGTCAATATAATTTATGAGCTGTTTAAAAAAAGAGCAATTTTTTCAAGTATTTTAAAATAAATTTAATCAAGTTAATTGGGTATTGGCCTAAAATTTGCAAAATCATTTTTATTTTAATTACTTTTTTATAATAGATACTATATCAGATACTAAAGATTGTTTGATTATGGAGAAAAAAGTGGAGTAAGTGTACTAGCTATTACTATTGCTTTCATAGTACTAGGGGAATAGGGTCTATTGGAGAGGATAACTTAGCTAATATTATTAAATTATAAATGTCAACATTTGAGGGAGAAATAAAGTCAGTAAATGTAGGAGTTATAAGATAAGTCGTACTATTGTCAAATATTGAAGATGTTATAATTATATTATTTGTGATGGACGATAATTTCAAATTTATAGCTAAATAAATATTATCAATTTTATTAATAAGATAATTACTAAATTTAGTGCATAATATTATATCAGGAATATTAGGATATACTTTAGAGTGTGATCTGCCAAGTAGTGAATTGCTAAATGAGTTGAGATTTTTAGTATTATTTCCACAGCAAGCTATTTCATTTATATAATACAATCTTTTAGAAATAATTTTGCTGTTTTTAAGTATACGTTTAAATATTTTATAGGTATCCAGATTAGAATCAGATGGGTGTCTTGTATAATTCCTCTCTGCCTTTCTAAGTAATCGTTTTTTTATAATATGCCTAAACTGTCTGATAACATTAGACATAGGTATAATATATATATGATATATAGTAGTGGCCCAAGTACGGATAATTGTGGAACACCTGTATTAGATGAGTTATAATTAGAATATTCATGACTAGATAATATTGATTTCAGTTTCTCTATTATTCTTCCATATTTTTCTCGTTTTTCCAATAATGCCAACTCTATGTACTTAGAATAGTAATTTACTACTAACCGATATTTATTTCCTTTTATTTGAAATATATCGGTTACCAACATCTCCATGGTCCTTTTGGTATTGGAATCATTTCTAGAGTTTCTACTTTTTTATTTTCATAAATGTTGCATTGAATACATGACCCTACATGTGTTTTTATATCTTCTGTGATTCCAAACCACCACACGCATTCTTTAGTTCTTGCACTACATCTCGCACCCCTTGATGTGCGTTATGTATTTCCTTCAACACTCTTTGTCTTTCCAACTCTGAAATAATTATTTAGAAACATAATACACTCTTGTGCTAACAAAAAGGTATCGTTTATTTTGATAGTATCGATCCAACTCTCGACTGGAATCTTAATATTAAAGTCACCCATTATAATAGTATTATTAGATGGTAGCAATGATAAGAGTTCATATAAATTATTAATAAATGAAATATAATTATTGGAATGAGGTCGATAAATTACTAAAATTAAATTTAAGTCTGTATTATTATTTATTTTTATATTAGATATTAAACAGTCACTGTAAGCTATTGTATGATTCTTAAATTTATTTAGTTTATATGTATCTTTAAAAATAATGCATACACCCCCAAAACTGCTATCTGGTCGGGTTATATATTTAAAATTGTAATGTAAAGTTAGAAATTCATAAATATAATTAGAATCATTTTCAATGAGCCAAGTTTCAGTAAGTACCAGTATATCAGGTTTATATTCAATTATGTAATCAGTTAGTAGTGGTAAGTTAGCATATAAAGATCTTATATTAATCAATGATATATTATTTTGAATTAGTATTTTCAGTATTTTTATCTTTAAACGAATCAACAAAATTATTAAAGCTTTCAGTCCATGTATTCAGTTGTTGTTCATTAATTTGTATTGGATCAACATACTTAGTTTGATTATCTGTAATTATATACAATTCATATTTATTATTTTTACGATTTAACCTATATTTACAATTATCTATTTTATTAAATTTAATTGCATGATATAGTATGTTACCATGTTTAATCATATCTTTGTATAAGTAAGGTCTAATAAATAATGTATTGTAATCAGAATCTAGAAATGCTGATTTAGACTCAAGAAATGATAAATTCATAAATTCACAACTAAAATAAATAATTATATAATTATTTGAGAATGAAACTTTAAAGTATTTTTTTTGTGCTTAAATTTAAAGTTTTAAATAATGTATGAACGAAATTATTATTATCAAATTATTTATTAATTCCTTAATCTCAGTTATATCGTCAGTATGTTGCATGCATAGGGAGTGTTATATCTTTGCTTCGCAAAATCTTTGGTTATACTATGTGTATATACAGCTTCATGATCCTTTTTGTTTATCCATCTCATTTCATGCTTAGTCTCTAATAGCAGCAGTAGTTATATCAATTTTCCTCATTAGTATAGCCTTCAATGGAATGCAGCTGCTCTATGTTCCAAGGAGAAATTTTAAAATCCAATTATATATATATTACCAGGAATGTGTACAGTAATACAGAAGTTACATAATTTTATAAGTAAATCTATTTATAAATAAACACACATAGATCATTAATTAATTAATAAGTTATGATTTATTGATAACCATATGTAAACAACAAGTTAAACAATAGATTAATTCCTATATGTATTATATATAGGTAACTAAATATAGTTCTAGTTATCTGACATTTAGTATAATTTGATTATTATCTTTGCAACTATTGAGGGTCATGTTACTTATGCAATGTTCACTAATTAATGTACACATATAATCAGAGAGAACAGATGATTAATAAGAACAATAAGGTATGTAGATAATGATAAGAGATGCGCACATATTCTGTATACACATTCACATAAACTCCTCTATTACATAGATACAATCATGTGGATAACGAAATATAGCTCGCCTAGCTGTAAAGTTGGGATAGTGACTCACCGATCTAGGTACACGTGCACCGAGAATATACCTGGTCTTCAATTATCCTGAATTAGAACGCATTCTACATAATGCAGTACAAATTTATTATCTGATCGTGTTTGTGTATCCCACCTTAATTATCATTACGATATAATTGCATGATAATGACGTATTATTATTAGAAAACAATACATCAACATTGATAATAAACTACAAAATATCTACAATTTACGATTTTATTTAACTTTATATATCTTATTATTTAATGTATATATCTATTCCTTTAATTTAAATAAAATATCACTATATTATATTATTATATTAACAATGCTTTTATTAGCAGAACTAATAGAAGCATTATATATAGATTATTTTAACATTGTATTTTATAAAATGATTACATTGTACAAAGCAATAATATAATGATAATAATAATAATGAAATATAATAGAGACAAAAGTAGAAACTTATACAAAATAATAGAATAAAGTAAAAACAAAACGAGATAAAAATGAATTAGATCAAATATAGATGTCATGGGTAAGGAGGTAGTTCTTTAGTTTGTATTTTAAGGAAGTAGTGAAGTTATAGATGGTTTTAAGGATAGGTGTGACCTATGTTCTATACATAGATTTGTACATGTATTTAATAGGACAAATAGTGGTCAACTAAAAGTGTATTAACTTATATTTAATTTATTTATTCAATAAAATATTTAATATAATGATATATATTATATAAACCTATAATAATTGTATTTTGTATAGAATATAAAAGAAAATATTTAATATAAATTAAGTTTTAACTAATAAATTATTATCAAATATTTCTTTAGTATCAGGACTATATTGAAACTGTTTGGGCATCCTTGTATTTGATAGAAGAATAGGAATTTCTGTAATTTTCATGTCTGACATGTCTTTATTAATATTGGGCCAATATATGCAGTTTCAGACTAATGAGCGAGTTTTCATTACCCCTCGGTGTGCAGTATGATTAGCTGTCCAATTGTATTCTTTGTCTTTTAGTAGATCTCGTTATGTGGCAGATACTATATATGTGATATAGTAGATAAGTTTTCAGAGATATGTATCTATACCTAAGAATTTTCGTAGTTCAGATTTGATAGCTTCTATGCGGTTGTTGTTAGAATGAAGACTACTCCATCTTTATCAAAAAGAAGTCCGAGGAAATTTAAGTCGCTAGTTGCAATCGCGCATTTGTCTTAATTGAATACAAGTCCATTAGGTGTGGCTTGTTCCATGAGTATTCTTTTTGAAATCTTTATCAATCGACTTGCACTGTGAGCTTATAAGTTTATGACTATAGTCATTCATTATTTGCTGATGTCATACTTTTACGTATCATATTATGTATATGTCTGTATTCTTCAGCTTGTTCTTCACTTTGATATTTAGTGTTCTTATATTGTCGACATATTAAGAATATCATCTATAATAATAATATATGTATTTATTGAATCTCATATATATATATATATTGAATACAATACAAATATCGGATACAAATGGACCTCTCAAGAAGTCATAGACTTGTACATGTTATAAATAACTGTGAGGGTCCCAAATACAAATAGTAAAAATGTTTGTCTTGTTTTTGTTTTGTCGTTTATTATCTTGATAAACAAAACAGAAAAGCAAGAACTGCCTGGAGTCAAACACGGGACCTCTGGCTTACTAGCTTTCGGTTGTCCCACTAAGCCATAGACCCCAGATATATATCCCTATAATCCATGTTTGTTTCTTAGATCTGTACTTTCACAAGATGTTTTGAGCTATCGAAGTGATTATCATAGCAATGTGAGCATATCATTCATTGGTGGATACTTCGTGAATGTTAATGGATACCAGTTTATTTTCCAACTCATCCTACTGTTTGCTGATATTTTATGATCACCTTTAACTTTTCTACGACAAATCTTATTCTACTAATCTTGCTCTTTTTCTGTGTTCGTAGCTTTAACTTCGTGTTACATGATACTAAATATACTATATAGATAAATGATACTAAATCATAATTATTATTGATATTTTCTACCGGATAGGTTCTAGTTGTATTGTTGATTTGAAGCGTTAACAGTGAATTTGATTATGAGTCATACAATTAGGAGATGCTAAGTAGATTTTCGTGAGTTAGTTTGTGGGTGTAGAGTAATTGCTAGCATGATATTGTGCTTAGTGCAACATTCAAGAAGTCTATTACCTCTGGTTAGATTATCATATTGCAAATCTGCCTACCACATTACTCCAGTTGTTATGTGAGTCTTCTACGACTGCATTCCAATCACCTAGATAATAAGTAAGTCTTTCTATGTACTTTAGCCATTGTTACCTCTATTTCCTCATACTATGCTTCCCTACTTCATCTTCGTAGTCACTGGTTGGAGCATACATTTGTATTATTGTTAAATTCATTGGATGGATGCTATACTTAAATATATGATTCTGCTAGAGACTGCTATATAGTTCAGTATATATGAAGTCAGCTCCTGCCTCCACTTTAAAATCCACTCCTTGTTAATGGTATTTTTGCGGTCCATTATAAACGATATTATAAACTAACTTCATCAGTAAGAAGTTTAACATAGTTTTTCCATCTTATTTCTGCCCAGCCAATAATGTCCTATTTTTAGAAATTTAGCTAACTTGTTTGTTCATAAATTCCCGATTTCTCTAAGTATGCGGACGTTACATGTACTTATTGCCGTTACACTTGTTGCCAGTTTAATTATCTTATGTTACCTCCTTTGATACCATTTGTGTTGTTTTTTATTGTTGATGTTTTCGTTACTATTTTTGATGCTGATGTCGCATTTGCCAATATTGTATTTAATACATTATCTGAATTAACACAACCACCCTGACAAACATTGATCGTGTGTGCGGTCGTTGTTAATCCGGGCCTCGATCGATCAGGAATTGTTGAATTGATATTGTGAGTCATGTATTCTTTCTGTAGTCTTGATTACGTTTGATTGCGCGTATCTTCTATCCAAACTTAACGTATCAGTCGATATGCCATAGATAGTAGATCGTCTATACCAGCGGTTCCAAACCTATGGGTCATAACCAGGGTGAGTTAAATTCGGCCTTTTCGTTAAAAGGCCGAATTTTGCCGAATATAAGGATTTTCAAAGGCCGAAAATAAGCATATTTAACCCCTCAAACCAATTTAATTAATTAATACAAATAAAAATATTCGTATATAATTTTTATAAAAATATAACAAATGTCTTATTTACTTGTACTTCATTAGTGATTTAAATACTATATTGATACCAATATATTTGTTGATACTAAAATGATTGTGATGCCATGGCATGAATACTATATAATATGTATATATATATATATATATATATATATATATTAATTAAATTAATTAACCATATTAAGTATATATAAAGATAACTATATTGATCAAATATAGAAAGGCCGAATTTAAGCCGAATATAAGGTTTTCAAAAGGCCGCAAATAAGCTAAATCCGTCCTTTTTCCTTAAATTAGGTAAAGGCCGAATTTAACTCACCTTGGTCATGACCAAATTTGGGTAATTAGGTTTTTTTGTTGGTTCATGAATCATGAGTCACTCATTATCCAATTTCTAAAAATATTTATATATATATATTATAGTTTATATTATAAATGTATAACTAAAGTTTGGTAATAACAAAATAAATGTTGTCATTGGGTCATGTTATATTTTTAATTTAATAATTATCAAAAGAAGGGTCACGATCGAAAAGGTGCGGGAACAACTGGTCTAAATTACCTACGTTGTGCGATTTACCGTTGAGATAAAACGATCTTCATTCGCTCTTGACCGTAGATTGGCTGGTAACTTATCCTCTACAGATACAGTGCAGGTTTCCTCGTCAATTGTCTTAACCCATTTGCTGAAGTGGTTACCAGGGAGTGGCACGAGAGGCCGACAATGTCAGTTGAGAGGGAGAGAGAGAAGTGTTCTAAACTATCTAATTCTTCTTGGTTAACTTAACTGTAATACTATAACCAAGGACGTGTCCTTGCTAAAACTAAACAGGTTATCGTGTAAATACAATTATCTTCAAGTTAGTGTTGTAACCTTTCGTAAACGTATAACAAGCATCTTCATTCGTGTATGAATTACACCTATTCATTATTATATAATTCACGTGATTTTATTTTAAATATATGTTTATAATAATATTTATCCTAATATATTACCTATAGGTACTAGGGGAAAGTAACCTAATACGGACACTTTAACAATAAATGGTCTTAACATTTTATGACTAATTATTGTTATTCAAAAATTACAATATATTAATATTATATGATTATAGATATTATTGGGATTTTAAAATTTTATTTAATCTTTTAATTCCATAGATAACGGGGGTGCCCGTAGTTGGTACCCATGTCCGAAAACGGACACCCTATATAACACTAGATAAACTATATATTATTGATGAATCAATCAAACAAATTACAATTAAATTATTTATAATTAATTTTATGAATAATTTATTCTAATTTAATTAGTTAATAATTTATTTATTGTTATTATTTTTTTAATTAATAATACAATGTAAGTATCTAAATAAAAAAAATTTTAGATTTATCTTTATTGGTTGTATTAATATTATAACGCACGCGATTTTTATGAAAATCAGAATAGTTCATACGCTGCGCGCTGATTGGTTGTAGGGTTTACGTATTAATACATCTAGAGTGTCCGTATTAGGAACTTATGTGACCTCTAGATATATGCTTATAACTTAATAAATATTTAATAATAAATATAGAAATTATATATATATACTTTTTAGAATGCTTTATTTTTTAATAATATAGTGTTATATTGTATATCGACACATTTGTATATTCTTTAGAAGGTTTTAAGTTGAATTTTGTTTTCATAAATTTAAAAACGTAATAAAAAAAATCAGTTTTTTGGATATCAGAATTATTTTAACTAATTAAAAAATAAAAAATACTTATTTAGACTATTTATATAATTATGAATATGTTATGTATCACTCCTTTTTTTGTATCATTTATATTTTCTGATATACCGAGAGTTTCCGTATTCAGGCACTCCGTATATATATGGACAGTGCCCGAATATGTTCTGTTACTTTCCCCTATCAGTATAGGGGAAAAAAATAAAGGTTAATACTAATCAGTTTTATTTAATTTGATGATTCGATATATATATCCTATAGGATAATTTTCTCTATCATTGTTATGTTAATTATACTCAGATACCTGGCTAACCGCTAGAAACATTTGCAGACAATTATGAAACTATTCTATTGGTCTATTTTATTATATAATTTAGATATATAAATACTTTAATTAATATATATCTAAATACTTTAATTAATATATATATATTAATTAAAGTATTTAGATATCTAAATTATATAATAAAGTAGATCATACGGATATGCGATAAATATACATTCATTTTATATGAAATATATATAGGTGAGAAATAAGGTATTATTTGATGAAATAGCTTCATATAATAATCTAGACATAACGTACACATAATATAATATAGTCTATAGTGGCTATAGTTGCTTGATATTTAAAATGTAGCTATTATTAATAAGTTATTAGGTTAGGTTTTATTTTAATTTAATATATATATATAACTGCCTGTGTAGCTCAGTGGCTAAGGCGTCAGACACACAAGCAGTAGGACACGGGTTCGACCCTCGTCCGGACCATTAATTAATTTTATAAAATGGGTCTTAAAATATTATTTAGAAGTGATCTTATATAATTGTGTATAAATAAATGATCGGCTCTCGTTAAAACCATGGATGCCTTAACATGAGAGCGGCTTCGAAGGGACATTAGAGCCATATATGGTTATAAGTGAAAACTTCATCTAAGTTCCTGGATGGGATGAAAGGACTCCACACTGTTAAAAATAAGGGTTGTTATTCTACAAAATTATAGGGTTGTTAATAAAGAAGGCTTGTTTACTTATAATTTCAATAACAACCCTTGTTAAAAAAGGGTTGTTAATATAAGGGTTTTTAATATCAAATATTAAAGGGTTGTTAATAAAAAGGGTTGTTAATATCAGAAATAAATGGGTTGTTAATAAAAAGGGTTGTTTACTATTATTAAAAAAGGGTTGTTAATAAAAAGGGTTTTTAATATCAAATATTAAAGGGTTGTTAATAAAAAAGGTTTTTAATATCAAATATTAAAGGGTTGTTAATAAAAAGTGTTTTTAATATCAAATATTAAAGGGTTGTTAATAAAATAGGTTGTTAATATCAAAAATTAAAGGGTTGTTTACTTTCATTTTTAATAACAACCCTATAGGGTAATAAGCTTTAAGTTCATATAATTATTTTATTATAGAAAGAATAAAATATTATACTTTTTAATTATTTTGAAATATTGATTTAATTTTTATCTATGCAAATTAATTATAAATTAATATTTAAGTAATTATACTGTTTTAATAAATAAAATATTATTTTAAAACCTATAATTATTTAAGTAATCCTATGTATTTTAATATATTATCAAAATCTAATTCAGGAGACTTGTGAACTATAATTGTAATCATAATTATATTAATAATACAAATAGAAATCATGTGAAATAATTGCCCAATATTTAATATATAGCAATTGCATATTGATTAAATATTGTATTCAATATTAAAATGATTATATTATTGAATTTAAGTTTTAAATCTAACTTAAATGAAATTATATAATATATTATAATATATAAGTTAATATTTTGCTATGGTAATACTTATACGCTAATATACTATTCTTTATTTTACATATAAACTTACGTTCAACTTACATCAACAACTTAAGTTCAACTTAAGTTATGAACTTAAGGGTTGTTAGCTATTAATTTAAAAATGGTTGTTAGCTATTCATTTAAAAAGGGTTGTTAACTATTAATTTAAAAAGGGTTGTTATCTATTAATTATTAAAGGGTTGTTAGCTATTAATTTAAAAAGGGTTGTTAGCTATTAATTATAAAAGGGTTGTTATCTATTAATCTAAAAAGGGTTGTTATATATGGATTTTGAAAGGGTTGTTAAATAAGGTTTTTAAATAATATTTTTTAACAACCCTAAAAGGGTTGTCCACCGTGACATACCAGACAACCCTTATATTTCAGTTTTAACAACCCTTTTCTTCTAACAGTGCACCAAATAAAAATAACAATAACAATATATATATATATATATATATATATATATATATATATATATATATATATATATATATATATCTATGAATATATAACCTATAGCTAATGTAACTTATATATATATATATATAAAGTATTATGTTATTCTATAAATTACAGAATAATAATTTATTAAAATTAAAACAAAAAAACTCATGAACAATATGTATTAATGTCATCATTCATAAACATTGCAATATGTCACATGACATACTGAGCATGTCATACTCCTTATCGTCGTGTCCTTACTATATCAGCATGTCCTGTAGGGGGGGTTTCATCACTATTGTAATGGTACTGTCAATGTACGATACCACAAGTGGTGAGCCGATACGAGACCACAGTGTAAGTTGCCGCACGAGCCAGTTATGGTACTGGCACTTTGAAATATAGTGTCACTCTATAATCACGTCCATGTACATCCATACTACTACGTGTAGTATAGAGGAACTATTCTATAAATAGTTCACCGTGTTAATTCGCCAACATATTATACTATGTTATATATAGTTACATATAGGTAATATATATAGGTAACTATATATAGTTATATAGGTATAATTATATATCTTAATATAATATATATATATATATATATATATATATATATATATATAATTAGATATACTTAAGTTTTATGTTAACTTTAATTTGTGGTGAGATTTAAAATCAATAATATCGCGTTAAATCGCATTATTGAAATCGTTTGTTTTATGGGCGTGGCTTAATATTTTAAATAGCCACATCAGGTATTCGAAAAGCGTTAAAGAAATCCGGTCACACTTGACCGAACACCGTTAATAAAGTTCACACTGTACACTTTGTTAACTAAAGAACACACGATCGTAATCGGATATAAGATATTAATTACGTCACAATAGGTTATATAATCTATACTATATACTATATATATATATATTAGTTGTATACATTATAGCGTGTTATATTAGACCGTATAACATGGTATTTATAAAGATATAATACCTATAGGAATTACGTATACGGTGATGTAATGCATAGCATGTGATGTAATGCATGTAAGTAATTCATAGCACGTGATGTAATCGTATTACGTAATATGTATTACGTAATCGCGCAATACATTCCAACAACTGATAACATACACACACCTATGTATCGTTGCCATATATGGTACTGCCGTACTATAGTGTGTGCATAGATGTACTGAATTCAGTCAACGTATACAGTAGATGGGAGTAGAGTTAAAGCTAGCTCGTATGCGTTATAACCATAGATTTATAGTGTAAACTATAAATCTATGGTTATAACTATAGCTATGTTAACGTGTACATTTCATCATTAATGTGTATAACTATAGTTATACTGTACAGTATAGTACAGTACAGTACAGTATACTGTTAATATAAAACTGCCCGTGTGGCTCAGTTGGCAAGGCGTCAGACACACAGGCAGTAGGACACGGGTTCGAGCCTCGTCCGGTCCATTAAAATGTGTCTTAAAATAGTATTTAGAAGTGATCTTATATAATTGTGTATACATAAATGATCGGCTCTAGTTAAAACCATGGATGCCTTAACATGAGAGCGGCTTCGAATGTACATTATAGCCATACATGGTTATACGTGAAAACTTCATCTATTTTCTTGTATGGGATGAAAGTACTCCACCAAATAATAATAACAATAACAACATATATATATATATATATATATATATATATCAGTATTTATATAATCAAATAGATTTTAAATTAAATTGTACGTTGACCTATATATATAGGTTGTCAACATATTAGTATTGAAGATAAGTTATGTAGTCCAAAGTTTTAATCTTATATATATATATATATATATATATAAACGAAATATGGTATATATTGATACATAATTAGGCTTAGGCCCTCGGATGTCTATAGACAGATATCATATATGATATACATACACAATAGCCTATCAACACCGTACACATACTAGCAGCCTATCTATCCCTTATTACGTAACCCCGATGACGTCACACACACAGACTGAAGCAGCAGCTGCGGAGGAGATGGTGCTGTGGATAGAGCAACACGTCCGATATCACGTGCAGATGTTGAACCTTGAACTCGACGGCAAGTACGACGCCTTCATCTTAGCGCTGCACACCATACACCTGCTATTCAAGTTAGTCGTAGTAGTGTGTGTGCGTATGTATGTGTATGTGTGTGTATGTGTGTGTGTGTGTATATACACTAATACATGGTTACCTATAGGCTTCGATTATTCGCTCCACTTTTAGTTTAATCCTATATAAATGCTTATACGCATTTTTGAATAACCCTTATTAACCTTTTTAAGATAATTAATGGAAAATCTATATATATATATTTGTGTACTAATTTATATTATAAAATGACCTATATTAATAAATACATTATTTATCTAGGGGAGCAGAGAATTATTCAGTAGGGGTCAAAGATGGACACCAACTTGTTTATAAAGTTTAGGCAGATATTCTAAATATAGCATATATTTTATTAATTCTATTTCATATTTTATATTTATGTAACTTATTATATATTTTATTAACTTTATATATGATATATTTTATTAACTTTATATATTATATTTTATATTAATGTTACCCATTATATATGTATTAACAATTGAATACCTTATTAACTGTAATACCTATGACCTAACTTGACCTCTAGACGTTGTCCCGGAACTTCATCGAGAAGTTGTGGCGATACAGATGTGGCCGGAAGTTCGTGTTGAGCGTGTGTTCCTGGAAACAGTACCGTGTGCCCGACTGCTTTAAAAAGGTAATCCCTCCCCCCGAAGTACGGTAGTCTAACCTAGCGGTCAATTCGAGCGTTACTCTCCATATGTATACATAGGGATGTAGGCACAATCGGCGTTCACGCGAGCGAATATGACTAGCTTATCCCGTTTTTATAGACAGATATCGGCTACTTAAAATGTTTAATTTGTTATAGTCGGGGAAGTAATTTGAAACAAATTATAATACTCATATATCGTATACAGTATATACTAATCTATCCTACACTTCGCAGAGTGGATATATTCTACTGGAGGGCTTGCAGAATAGGCAACGAACTTGGGCGATTATGCATCCTTTCAATAAAGTGTTAGCGCGTGTGTATATGTAGCCGTATGCTATCCGTGTTGTTATCTGTTGTTATCTATTGATATGTACGTCGTGTATCTACTAACTGTGGGAATATCTGTAACTATCTGTATATATGTATGTATATCTTACTAATTAACTATGTACCTACCTAATACCTATACAATCTCACACTTGTTCATAGTTACGAAGACATGATAAATGCTGGCCCTTCAGTGATGATGGAAGTACAGTCTGACCTGCCTATACAACCTCGCAATGTTAGCCTACCTCTACCACCCTCTACCACCCTCCACCCCTCTTCTACCACCCTGCATCTCTCTTCTACCACCTTGCATCTATCTTCTACCACCCTCCATCTCTCTTCTACCACCCTCCATCTCTCTTCTACCACCCTACATCTATCTTCTACCACCCTCCATCTATCTTCTACCACCCTCCATCTCTTTTCTACCACCCTCCACCCCTCTTCTACCACCCTCCATCTCTCTTCTACCACCCTGCATCTCTCTTCTACCATCCTCCATCTATCTTCTACCACCCTCCATCCCTCTTCTACCACCCTCTACCACCCTCTACCACACTCCACCCCTCTTCTACCACCCTGCATCTCTCTTCTACCACCCTGCATCTCTCTTCTACCATCCTCCATCTATCTTCTACCACCCTCCATACCTCTTCTACCACCCTCTACCACCCTCCACCCCTCTTCTACCACCCTGTATCTCTCTTCTACCACCCTCCACCTCTCTTCTACCACCCTCCATCTCTCTTCTACCACCCTTCATCTATCTTCTACCACCCTGCATCTCTCTTCAACCACCCTGCATCTCTCTTCTACCACCCTGCATCTCTCTTCTACCACCCTCCATCTCTCTTCTACCACCCTGCATCTCTCTTCTACCACCCTCCACCCCTCTTCTACCACCCTCCATCTCTCTTCTACCACCCTCCATATCTCCTCAACCACCCTCCATCTCTCTTCTACCACCCTCCATCTCTCTTCTACCACCCTCCATCTCTCTTCTACCACCCTCCATCTCTCTTCTACCACCCTTCATCTATCTTCTACCACCCTGCATCTCTCTTCAACCACCCTCCATACCTCTTCAACCACCCTCTACCACCCTCCACCCCTCTTCTACCACCCTGTATCTCTCTTCTACCACCCTCCACCTCTCTTCTACCACCCTCCATCTCTCTTCTACCACCCTTCATCTATCTTCTACCACCCTGCATCTCTCTTCAACCACCCTCCATCTCTCTTCTACCACCCTCCATCTCTCTTCTACCACCCTCCATCTCTCTTCTACTACCCTCCATCTCTCTTCTACCACCCTCCATCTCTCTTCTACCAACCTGCATCTCTCTTCTAACAACCTGCATCTCTCTTCTACCACCCTCCACCTCTCTTCTACCACCCTCCATCTCTTTTCTACCACCCTCCATATCTCTTCAACCACCCTGCATCTCTATTCTACCACCCTCCATCTCTCTTCTACCACCCTCCATCTCTCTTCTACCAACCTGCATCTCTCTTCTACCAACCTGCATCTCTCTTCTACCACCCTCCACCTCTCTTCTACCACCCTCTACCACCCTCTACCACCCTCCACCCCTCTTCTACCACCCTGCATCTCTTTTCTACCACCCTCCATCTCTCTTCAACCACCCTGCATCTCTATTCTACCACCCTCCATATCTCTTCAACCACCCTCCATCTCTCTTCTACCACCCTCCATCTCTCTTCTACCACCCTGCATATCTCTTCTACCACCCTCCACCTCTCTTCTACCACCCTCCACCCCTCTTCTACCACCCTCCATCTCTCTTCTACCACCCTGCATCTCTCTTCTACCAACCTGCATCTCTCTTCTACCACCCTCCACCTCTCTTCTACCACCCTCTACCACCCTCTACCACCCTCCACCCCTCTTCTACCACCCTGCATCTCTTTTCTACCACCCTCCATCTCTCTTCAACCACCCTGCATCTCTATTCTACCACCCTCCATATCTCTTCAACCACCCTCCATCTCTCTTCTACCACCCTCCATCTCTCTTCTACCACCCTGCATCTCTCTTCTACCACCCTCCATCTATCTTCTACCACCCTCCATCCCTCTTCTACCACCCTCTACCACCCTCCACCCCTCTTCTACCACCCTGCATCTCTATTCTACCACCCTCCACCTCTCTTCTACCACCCTCTACCACCCTCCACCCCTCTTCTACCACCCTCCATCTCTCTTCTACCACCCTCCATCTATCGTATCTAAACCCCGCTAAAACGAATGATCCATATTAGCTACCCCAGAATATCGAACGTATGCGATATAGTTAATTTTCAAAGCACCGACGCATTGAATATATGTAGATGTATTGAAATCTTTATATATAGGGGCGCTGCAACAGGGGGGCTGAGTGGATATGCCCCCCCCCACTTAATAATTTAGGGGGACCTCCTATGTATTGGTCCCCCCCCCACTTTTACCATACAATTTATTTTGATTGGTTGGTCCCCCTACATACAAAATCGTTCCAGCGCCCATAGTTATATCGAACCGACTTAAGTTAATCATTTGAGAGCACGATTTATTGAGTAGATATAAATCTGAAATCAGAGATAATAAGTAGAACAAAATGTCCTTTATATGGAAAGCGTATTCTTTCTTTGGAGATATCATGTTGTGTGATTTAACTTTATATATTTCATTAGTTGTAATTAATAACGTTAGTTACCAAGAGAATACATGTCCTGTCTTTGATATATATAGTTATAATATACTATAGTTTATACACCCATCTACTAGAGCTCATATATCATCCTTATTTATAATATATATATATATATATATATATATATATATATATATAAGTATTATACCCTAGTAATTATAATACAGATAATATAGTGTATATTATTCCAGATATAATATACCTACTATATAATGTGTATATGCAGAAACTGATCCAAAATAACATAAGTATCATGTCCCATCCATATCAGTCAAATTAAGTATCTTTAAGTATATTTAAGTGACATTCAATATCCTATTTATCATGTGATTTATATATCAGGTCAATGATCTATACATATGTACCTGTTGCAGTGTCTTTTTAAGTGGTAGGGCCTTTTATGGGCAATTGCCCCCACTATTATGTGTTGCATCCCCCTCCACTTTTAAATGTTTTCCCACAACAAATCTACAACATGTAGATTTTATTAGATTATTTTTCATATGCAATTGAAAATACAATAATAATTGTTGGTATTTTCCCCCACTTTCAAATCTTTAGAAAGGCTGCACTGTTATTCAATGAACATTTAATGTTTATTAGCCTCTATAGATTACAGTTCCTACAATACATGACTATAACATACACTACACCCATTGTTACTACATACCCCCACCATTACTACATACCCCCATTATTACTACATACCCCCTGTATTACTACACACCCCCTGTATTACTACACACCCCCTGTATTACTACACACCCCCTGTATTACTACATACCCTCATTATTACTACATAACCCCTGTATTACTACACACCCCCTGTATTACTACATACCCCCATTATTACTACATACCCCCATTATTACTACACACCCCCATTATTACTACACACCCCCTGTATTACCACATACCCCCTGTATTACTACACACCCCCTGTATTACTACACACCCCCTGTATTACTACATACCCCCTGTATTACTACACACCCCCTGTATTACTACATACCCCCATTATTACTACATACCCCCTGTATTACTACACACCCCCTGTATTACTACATACCCCCTGTATTACTACACACCCCCATTATTACTACACACCCCCTGTATTACTACACACCCCCTGTATTACTACACACCCCCTGTATTACTACATACCCCCATTATTACTACACACCCCCATTATTACTACACACCCCCTGTATTACTACATACCCCCATTATTACTACACACCCCCATTATTACTACACACCCCCTGTATTACTACATATCCCCATTATTACTACATACCCCCTGTATTACTACACACCCCCTGTATTACTACATACCCCCATTATTACTACATACCCCCTGTATTACTACATATCCCCATTATTACTACATACCCCCTGTATTACTACACACCCCCATTATTACTACATACCCCCTGTATTACTGAGAAATTTCTCTCTAGCTCTATGTATATCACCGACGAGACCCATGATAGAAGCTATATTTATTATGATAGAAGTATACAATATATAAGTTATTTTAATAAGTGGTCCGAGTTTACTTCACAAGTGGTCCGAGTTTACTTCACAAGTGGTCCGAGTTTACTTCAAAAGTGGTGCGAGTTCAAATTAAATGTTTACCTATTTATAATTCCACAAAAATATCATATTAAATGACTCTTTTTATAATTTATTTAACAGATATAATATAATTATATGAGGTGGAAGTAAGTTAAAGCATATTATATTATAGAAATATACAAAATATAGTTATTTTAAAAGTGGTCCGAATCTTCTTTATGTTTTTAATAAGTGGTCCGAGTTTACTTTATGTTTTTAAAAAGTGGTCCGAGTTTACTTTAAAAGTGGTCCGAGTTTACCTCAAAAGTGGTCCGAGTTTACCTGGTCCGAATTTACCTGGTCCGAGTTTACTGGTATTCCTACTACATACCCCCATTATTACTACACACCCCATTATTACTACATACCCCCTGTATTACTACATACCCCCATTATTACTACATACCCCCAGTATTACTACATACCCCCAGTATTACTATGTACCCCTATTGTTACTACAGGGTTACTGCGAACCCAACTGCCTGTGTGACGAGTGCGTTCCTCTGCCAAACTTCCCCGAACAAGGAAGCTCGGATTATTCTAGAGGTTACGCAATACCCTTATGTTACGTAATACTAACCTCATAGCTAGTATGACGTAATCGTCTACTGTGATCTGCCTATAACTTCATTTAGACATTAAAAAAAACCTGGAAATGTCAAAACTAAACCCAAACCAAACAATGCGATCGGACGCTTGTTCACATGATCATATACTGTTATCTAAATTGCCTTTGAAGACATCTATCTGAAGTACATAAGATGATTATATGACATCTATCAACAACTCTGACTTATTTTAACATAACAACATCAATATAATAGTCTATATCATATAGGTCTTATAAAATTAGTTATTTAATGAATTAATATATTAATGATGTTGATTTTTAATATTTACAGATTAGGTTAATTAATAATTATTAAATAATATATTATCATTCTATAGTATCATTTAAATTATACGCAATATGTCACATTGCTTCCTATGTAAGTAAACAAAAATAACTGATGATTTAAATCATGGGATATCATGAAATAATCACTAATTATTGTAAGTGCACTCGTGAGTTGCATACACGTTTCTGAAATGTTGTTAACCCCATCCTAATCAACATTTCACTTTCCGAGAATTAATGTTACTTGTCCGCACCCTAACACGTATTCATTAGTTATGTATTATGTAATGTACAGAGAATAGAATTGTCCTATTATTAATTTCACAATTTATTTACAATATATGTATATATTAATTTTAACAATTTATTAATGTAAACATTTAAATAATTATACTATATTATAGCTAGTAGATTGATTTATTTACCTATTATTAATCTACAATCTTATAACAGCTTTCAGGAAATCTAATCCCTGCAACGACGACATAAACGCAAATATTTACAACACTTCCCTGTCTGATTCGGTTACTATCTAATTATAGATATGTCCTTAGACTGATACATATGTCCTTACACTGATACTAACTATAGTAGGTATATTGCATTGACCTTATGATATAGCTACATACAAGGACATATCCTTGACCTTACACTGATACTAACTATAGGTGTATTGCCTTGACCTTATGATATAGCTACATGTAAGGACATATCCTTGAACTTACACTAATAATAACTATAAGTATATTGCCTTGACCTTATGATATGGCTACATACAACTTGTATGATACAAGGACATATCATTGACCTTACACTGATACTAACTATAGGTATATAGCCTTGACCTTATGATATAGCTACATACAAGGACATATCATTGACCTTAAACTAATACTAACTATAAGTATATAGAATTGACCATGTTCTAATACTACATACAAGGACATATCCTTGACCTTACACTGATACCAACTATAAGTATATAGCATTGACCATGTTCTAATACTACATACAAGGACATATCCTTGACCTTACACTGATACTAACTATAGGTATATTGCCTTGACCTTATGATATAGCTGCATGTAAGGACATATCCTTGACCTTACACTAATAATAACTATAAGTATATTGCCTTGACCTTATGATATGGCTACATACAACTTGTATGATACAAGGACATATCATTGACCTTACACTTATACTAACTATAGGTATATAGCCTTGACCTTATGATATAGCTACATACAAGGACATATCCTTGACCTTACACTAATACCAACTATATAGTCTTGACCATGTTCTAATACTACATACAAGGACTTGAACGTACGCTGAGAATATAACTTCTTTATTAACTTAAGAGATCTGTACACATTTATACGAAATTCCAATTGTAAATGTTAACCTATAGAAATTAGAACTATAATGTAATACAAATATTATCTATATGTAAATATAGGGTAGGGAAGAGCGAGGCAGGTTGACCATAGGGGCATGTTGAGCCATCTCAATTATTTCTGCTATTAATAAATATCTTAATGTAATTTTTAATACATGTATACACACCTATATTTAGCATTATTATAACAACTCTACAATTATTTATTTTAACTATTTAAAATATTATTTAATTATTAATATTTTATGAAAAACTCGTTGGTGGGACAAGGTTGGTAAGTTTAAATTTGATATTATTAATATATTTTGTAATAACATTATTAATGGTATATAAATAAAGTAATATTAATATTCTATATATTATAAAATAAAAAATTCAAAAAGTATCATTCACAAATTAATTAGATTACTTTTATATATACTAGTGATATGGGGCAGGTTGACCATAGGGTCAACCTGCCTCGTTTATCATATTTATTTATTTACTTAATTATTAATTAATGACTTATTTAAATAATAATAATAATCTAATTAATTAAATATATAATTGAGTAATTATTTTAAATAATTAAATAAGTGGTTTATATGCTGGATTAAAATATAGAGCATCTAACCTCTCGCATTAAAAGTTTCATTAGTTTTGATATTAATCTTGGTGAATATACTTGTTAATAACTAATAAATATAAATATATAACTTTAACTGTTTATTTTTTAAATATATCTTTAATTTTGCCTTTTTTCTACCTGGCTCAACCTGCCCCATTAGATGGGGCAAATTGAGCCAGGTAGAAAAAAAATAATAATGTAATTATATAATGAATTATTTATCATTAAACTGATTTATGAATGTTTTTATTGATCATAAAATATATTTATCTTATGCATTTTATTTTATTAAAATATATTCATAACATTATTATATAAATGTGTTTTTATAAAAAAACTGGCTCAACCTACCCCGCTCTCCCCTATACTGTAATACTATATATATATATAAATATAGAGTGTTTCCAAGGTGTGAGTCACTGAGAAATGGGATCTATTTCGTCTAGTGACATTAGTTATTGTTACAAAACACGGCAATAACATATGTATAACACTGATAATAGACTGTACATTACATGCATCTATATAGGCGAAAGCTAATTCTGACTATGCTGCTTGTTTGCGTAAACTAGAAGAGAATTCTACCCATTTCAAAACATTACATCATATAAACAACTTACCGATTATAAACATTGTATATTTGTACAGTATCTGAATTTCTATTTAATTAGCGTTTATAAAAGTTGTAAACACAACATAGAAATCAAATATATATATATATATATAATATATATATGCATATACTAATTTTATATAAAACCATTCCCAATTTGATAGACATTACTAACATAATATTAATCATTTGGTACACAAAATAGTGATGGCTATTAATTATTACTTTTGGTATGGATTTCATACACTACTCTACACTACACACTATAACCTATATACTACACACTAACCTATTCTCTATACACTATAACCTATTCTATATACACTACACTCCACCACTACTAGACCCAGAGTTACCGGCGAGATGCAGTCTCTGAAGACGCTCACATGAGGTGGGTAAGGCTGCTGAACTTCATGGCTGGCTTCAGATGACCACCACCACCACCATAGCCCCATTATAAGTAGGTACGCCACTATTGGAGATAGAGTTTGTTCAGTAATTTGAATGACAATCCGCCATTGTGTTTAGATCATATTTTCAATATAAATTCGAATTCACTTACATTACTATAATGACTCGCAATTGCTTTAATAATTAGGATACATCCATCTAAATTATACAAATAATTACACCTATTGTATAATATTATATAATAATTATACCAAACATAGTAACAAATTATTTATATAATAATTTAATGTAATATTTATATTTAATGACTAAATAATATTTATATTTAATGAAAACATATAAATATTCTAATTATTAGCATAAATTATATAAAATGGAGATTACAAAATTTTAGATTAATATATAAGTAATTTAATATGTGAAATTCCAATTAAATGTATATTATAATCATATATTTACAACTATAATTTAAATATTTTTAATTGCAAATTATAAATAAAAATATCACTGAATTATATTGAATAAATATAGTTAATTCAATAGATTCTCAATGCATGATGATCGTTCAAATGGTAGATATATAAATTAAATTGTATGTTTATACCATCGATATAAAGAAAGTGGATAAGCAATTGAATGTAGTGTATGGCACTATCCGCTACGGGCGCTGCAGTCGAAACCCACTATCTGGCCCACTACTTTTTATTCATAATAATATATATTTATAAATATATATATTGATAATTACTACCAATTTTAATGTATTATCTATACTAGAAATAAAATTAATTTAAATACATCATATCAACATTCCTCGTAATTTTGTGTATTTAAATTGAAGATATCATACTATTTTATTGATATTTATAATCTAAATCCATTGATATAGATAGAAGTCGCTTTAATCTATTTCGACTAGAAGCCTACTGTTTTAATATTTGACATATATATAATATGACTAATATCCAATCAAAATCACTAATGCCATTTTGTTAGTTTATCGATAAAAGTGTCATTCACGTGTCTATCTTTTACATGCATTGCGTGCGTCAATTGCTTATCCACTTTCTTTATATCGATGGTTTGTACACCAGTCTACCCAATTCTAATGTCAATGATGAACACACAGTACAAACACAGGTGATGCAGGGAGTCAGAGTTATCATCAAGTTTATTGCTGCTGGCAAAACGAAAACAACAACAACAACAACACATCTTCTGTACCATATACCACGATGATAATGATAATAATAATAAATACGTTTTATAAAATTAACTCACTGCCCGATAAGGGACGTATGATGTATGTCCTTAATAGTTGTTGTTATATAAATATGCTCGAATATCACTTGTAATACATTCTTGAGGTCAGTTACTACTTCTATATAATATAATAGCTAATATATATATATAGTATAATGATGTATAAATAGTTGTATATATGGTATGCGTGTGTATATTGTGAGATAATCTACTTAATGATTATTTCTCCTTTGTCGTTTGCTTTTCTTCGTTGTCGGAGAGTTTATTTTCAAACTTGGCGAAAGCATCCTTTGAATTCTCCTCCATTTCATCTTCCACCTGAGAGACAGCAAGTTAATGATCGGTTATAGGGGAGACTGGTATTGTATAGATTATACGATTAGGTTATATTAGAATTTAAACTAATTCATTGCAATTTATTTTATATATATATATATATATAATAGTAATAGATAGACTTCAAGACTTCTAGATGTGTATAATAATCACTATGATAAGGTGTCCCAATGGTGTAACATCATGTTGTTATTACTATATAATAATGGTGACTACTATTAATAGACAACATTCCTATATTTCACATTGAACTAGAGCCTTGAGGGGATCCCGCACATTTAAAATGATGCTCATTTTTTTTTTAGTGGACCTATGTTTTTCCTATCTATTTATACACGAAATTGGCAAATTGCGTGTTATGTGCGGGATCCCCTTAATGTGAATGAAGTACGTATATGTTTATATTATAATAGGTACGATAACGCGATAATTCATTAATTATATCTAAAGTAAGCAAGCACGCATATTTTAAAACATTTTAGTATAACAAAACTATTCCACGGATAATTATAATTTACTAAATATTAACTATATATATATACTCTATATAGAGTAATATTTGTTATGTTTTAAAAGTAATATATAACTTGTAACACTTATAATTCTTAACTAATGACATACTATTGGGAACAATTAGTTTAATAGTAAATCACTACTGATTTTAGTAAGTTTCATCTTTCCCTATCTATATATATATATATATTCAAATGTTAAATTTATTGTTTATTTATAAACAATTATTATTACAATTTTCTAATACATAAATAGTATTTAATGAAACTGCCTTGAAACACTCATCTTTATACTCTTACTTGGTTTTATTATTTATAAATTATGCACAGGTTGATTGTTTCAAGGTTGTCTTACACCTCTATTAAACTGAAATGGTATCGCAACCCCAATATACTGAAACCTTTATTATTTAGAAACTCGATTGAATGAAACCGAAACCTTATGATTAGGTTTCATTGCCATCACTACATATCACCACCTCGCAGTGTGTTTTTTAAGGATTTGAAAATGGGGGGAATTCCAAAAATAGTTATGTAAACAAATCATATAAAACCATCTAATAAAATACATTTCCAACTGATTTATACTAAATGTATATTTATACTGATATAATTGATTATGAAAATATTAGTGCAACACTAAATAGTTGAGGGGCGGTTACCATTAAAAAAGAGACTGCCCCTGCTATAGCATACATATATGTATAACTAGTTCCCCAATAGGGGGTGGGGTGTGGGGCACGACCTACCTGTCTGACTTCAGTTACTTCGGGAACGTAGAACATCAGCATGTTCTGTACACCCTGTTTCAAGGTCACGGTACTACTAGGGCATCCGACGCAGCTTCCCTGCATCTTTACGTTGACCACCCCGTCTACGAAACTCTGAATCAGAAGTGATTAAGTTTAGCTACGCCCACTTTGAGGGTGTATTCTATGTAATAGTATTAGACACACCCACTTTGAGGGTGTATTCTATGTAATAGCATTAGACACGCCCACTTTGAGGGTGTATTCTATGTAATAGCATTATCCACACCCACTTTTTGGGTGTATTCTATGTAATAGTATTAGACACACCCACTTTGAGGGTGTATTCTATGTAATAACATTAGACACGCCCACTTTGAGGGTGTATTCTATGTAATATCATTAGCCACACCCACTTTTAGGGTGTATTCTATGTAATAGTATCAGACACACCCACTTTGAGGGTGTATTCTATGTAATAACATTAGACACGCCCACTTTGAGGGTGTATTCTATGTAATAGCAATATCCACACCCACTTTGAGGGTGTTTTCTATGTAATAGCATTAGACACACCCACTTTGAGGGTGTATTCTATGTAATAGCATTAGAAACGCCCACTTTGAGGTTGTATTCTATGTAATATCATTAGCAACGCCCACTTTGAGGGTGTATTCTATGTAATAGTATTAGCCACACCCACTTTTATGGTGTATTCTATGTAATAGTAATAGACACACCCACTTTTAGGGTGTATTCTATGTAATAGAACTAGCCACACCAACTTTGAGGGTGTATTATATGTAATAGCATTAGCCACGCCTACTTTGAGGGTGTATTATATGTAATAGCATTAACCACGCCTACTTTGAGGGTGTATTCTATGTAATAGCATTAGCAACGCCCACTTTGAGGGTGTATTCTATGTAATAGCATTAGCCACACCCACTTTTAGGGTGTATTCTATGTAATAGTATTAGACACACCCACTTTTAGGGTGTATTCTATGTAATAGTATTAGACACACCAACTTTGAGGGTGTATTATATGTAATAGCATTAGCCACGCCTACTTTGAGGGTGTATTCTATGTAATAGCATTAACAACGCCTACTTTGAGGGTGTATTCTATGTAATAGCATTAGCAACGCCCACTTTGAGGGTGTATTCTATGTAATAGTATTAGACACACCAACTTTGAGGGTGTATTATATGTAATAGCATTAGCCACGCCTACTTTGAGGGTGTATTCTATGTAATAGCATTAACCACGCCTACTTTGAGGGTGTATTCTATGTAATAGCATTAGCAACGCCCACTTTGAGGGTGTATTCTATGTAATAGCATTAGCCACACCCACTTTTAGGGTGTATTCTATGTAATAGTATTAGACACACCCACTTTTAGGGTGTATTCTATGTAATATCATTAGCAACGCCCACTTTGAGGGTGTATTCTATGTAATATCATTAGCCACACCCACTTTGAGGGTGTATTCTATGTAATAGCATTAGCCACACCCACTTTGAGGGTGTGTTCCATGTAATAGCATTAGCTACACCAACTTTGAGGGTGTATTATATGTAATAGCATTAGCTACGCCTACTTTAAGGGTGTATTCTATGTAATAGCATTAGCAACGCCCACTTTGAAGGTGTATTCTATGTAATAACATTAGCAACGCCCACTTTTATATAGATTATATTATATTATCTTTATTATGGAACGAAATAACATTTTTGAATATGCTGACAAAATTTCACATACATAATTATTAGCTATGAACATTAAAAATAAAAAAAACACTATTTCAAATTGCAGACTAGCATACATAAATAGATATAGCGAATAACTTTGCATTTCAGTTAATGGGATATCGCAATTAGCCGATACATATAGTAGATAGGGGGATATATGCACTATAGCACTATAAATGTCACAGTTATGTCAATAATTGTAAAACTTATACACCATATTTCAAATAGATAATGTTCTCATAATGTAAATTATATTTAACTTAATCAGAATTTATAAAAAAAATTAAATTAAAAAATAGTATACAAATCAATATTTGATAACTGCGATATCAATTTAACATTATATCATTACGTCATATCTAATTTAGCTCTACTAAGAGCTCTGGTAAGAGGTTTAGTAAAGGGTCTAGTAAGGGATCTAGTAATGGGTCTAGTAAGGGGTTTAGTAAGGGGTTTAGTAAGGGGTCTAGTATGGGATTTAGTAATGGGTTTAGTAAGGGGTTCAGTAAGGGGTCTAGTAAGGGATCTAGTAAGAGGTCTAGTAAGGGGTTCAGTAAGGGGTTTAGTAAGGGGTTTAACCAGAAATTTGATGTCACCGCCATCGTCCTGAATTGATGGCCGTATTCTTGTGTCCAGAAGTTCTTTAATCATCGCCACTATCTCATCATCCTCATCTTCTTCAAGTTCCTCGTTGTTTTCTAGGTGTGGGGGGTAGGGGACAGGGTATTAGGTGGGGTGGGGGTGTTAGATGGGGGGTTAGATGAGGGTGGGGGGTAGGGGACGGGATATTAGGTGGGGTGGGGGTGTTAGACGGGGGGTTAGGAAAATGTCAGTGATGATCTATATAATACACTATATATATATATATGATATATTATTATCAGAGAACCCTGACAATTATTAAAGAGGAATAACAATATACAGTAACCACTACTACTACTACTGCTACTACTACTACTACTACTACTACTACTACTACTACTACTACTACTACTACTACTACTACTACTACTACTACTACTACTACTACTACTACTACTACTACTACTACTACTACTACTACTACTACTACTACTACTACTACTACTACTACTACTACTACTACTACTACTACTACTACTACTACTACTACTACTACTACTACTACTACTACTACTACTACTACTACTACTACTGTGTTAACCTAGGGCTTTAGCCTTATCAAGGTCAATGATAGGTTGCCCAGAGGAGAAGAAGTCCATGATGGAGCCATAGATATCAGGGTTCAGTAGTTTCCATTGGTAGGATTCAGCCTTAAGGGGTGTGTGTGTATATTAGTGCTGTAAGGTAGTTGTATGAAGGGTGATGAAGGGTGTAGGGGTCAGCCTACATCGAGGGGGTATGTATGCTATATATTATTATCAGATTTGGTTTTAACAACCGGGTAATTATAGAAGCAGAGCTTATCGAGACAATTACCCTTTATCCAGAATGATAACAACAAGTCCCAAAAAGTACAGTTACATTTGGAATATAAATTCACTAAAAAAAGAATAAACTAATATAACATAAAGTTTACAATACGTGTGGTTTCTTTATTAAACTTTACTTTGGTGTAATGTTATTAAGGATGAGTGTGTGTGTGTGTGTGTGTGTGTGTGTATGAGATTGTCTTAATAAGAGTTGCGCGAATGTAGGGGCTGGCCTATAGCGAGGAGGCATGCAGCAATAGTGTTAATAAGCGGCGAGGGGTTTGTTTACCTTGGTTACGGTGATGAAGTTAGAGCCGAAGAACACGCCCTCCACCCCGTCTATACGGAACAATGATCTACGTGGAGGTGATGCAAGTGTTACGCGATAGATTACATTAAGATATTATGCAATAATATATATATCTATTGATTATGCAATAGATTATATTAATTAATAGAATCACTCTAAATAGAATTAGAATCGTTATCGTTTTTAACCGATATATGTGTTACTGATAAATTAAGGGAAACATAATGTTTCAACATATTTAAATATATATATATATATATATATTACTGCATGTGTTGCTCAGTTTACTAAGGCGTCAGATACACAAGCAGTAGGACACGGGTTCGAGCCTCATCCGGACCATTAAAATAAGTCTTGCAATAATATTTAGAAGTGATCTTATATAAATGGGTATAAATAAATTGTTACCCATAGATGGGCTCTCGTTAAAACCATGGATGCCTTGACATGAGAGTAGCTTCGAAGGGATATTAGAGCCATATGGTTATAAGTGAAAACTTCATATAAGTTTATGGATGGGATGAAGGACTTCACGAAAATAAAAATAACAATAACAATATATATATATATATATACAATGTATATCATACATATACAATATCTAGTAAATATGTACGACGTTATATAACTCTATATTACTTCGTTACCACTACTACTACTATTACATCATCGGAAACCTGGCGAGGGGAGAACACGCCGCAGACTTGCGAGTGGGGAAATCGTGCGTACCAGTGACGACATCGCAGCCCGGCGAGAACATCACGCAGTTGGGGTTAGGGGTCGAGCCGGTCTGTATGAACAGGTGCCGTCTACCGTTGAACGTGGCGGCGATGCATGCCGGCTTAGCACGCAGCAGACCGGGGCTCCGGGGTGGTGCGATGCACGACCGTAGAGATAGGCATCTGTAATGCGTACGGGCGATGGTTAGTTATATGTTATAATTTCTTGTTTTAAATTTATTATTATTTGTCTAACTATTTATTTGTAACTATTATTTCAACTTGACGCATATAAACGAGTCAATTCTGAGTCAATAAACCTTTCTATTATTATTATTATTATAATACTACAGAGAGTTTCACTTCGGGTATATACATATATATATATATATATATATATTTAAACTACCTGTGTAGCTCAGTTAGCTAAGGCGTCAGACACACGAGCAGTAGGACGCGGGTTCAATCCTCATCCAGACCAATAACATAGGTCTTAAAATAATATTTAGAATTTACTTTATATAATTTGGTATAAATAAATAATCGGTTCTCGCTAAAACCATGGATGCCTAAACATGAGAGCGGCTTTGAAGGGACATTAGAGGCTCTAATTTAGAGCCATATGGTTATATGTTAAAACTTCATCTAAGTTCCTGGATGAGATGAAAAGATTCGACCAAAATAAAATAAGAATATATATATATATATATATGTTTATATTTTTGCTATATTTAAAATATAATTCATATCAATTAATAATACTATTTATAAAAGTTTTTATTTATAATGGTGTAATATCTTTTTTCTTCTAAAGAGTTTCAAATTAAGATGTAAATATTATCTATTCTTGTTTATATATGTGTATATTTTGGTTAATTTCAAATTTAATTCAAAAGTATTATAAATATCATACATTTTTTTAAATATCAGTTAAGTATGATATAAGTAAGATTTAATAATTCCACAACCTTTGATCGTATGAGTATCAATACATATTTTGTTCATGAAAATTTAGCAAGATTATAATTTATAAAATTATTATAATAATTTAATTTAAAATATTTATATATATTTTATATAAAATATTTATATATATTATTTTATATTTTTTTATTTGTAAACTCACATACTATACTCCTTAAATAATCATAATATATATTTATCAGATGTTTTACAAATTATAAAGATATTAGGTATTTTTTAATAATAATATTAATGAAATAATAAAATATAAATCAAAAATACTAATTAGGATGATTACTAATGACTAAAATTGAGAAATAGCTGACTGCCAGAGTATACTAAAACTTTAGATGTTACATTTCAATACTCATTAATGATAACCATACATATGTTATACATCACGTTTATATGATTAATTTTCCAATAAGTATAGCTATGTTATATCTTCCCTTCACAAATCATTCGAATACATATTAGGCGCGAGTTAATTAGCAATATGTATATAGAGAAGTGGCGTCTATTAAATAGGTCACGTTTTTGTCTTATTAACAAATAGAAAGATATAATATAATATAAAGACTTATTGTATGAATGTATTTAATGTATGGTTTAAGCATTCAGTAATGATTATTATGTAGAAGGTCGGTTGTACTGTGGTCTACTTACTACTCTTACTTATAGTATAATTGTTATCTATATAATGTGTATTATATATTTTATGTAGATACTAATAATATAAGATTGCGAATCTAACACGAACAACATAGATTGTAAATCTATTAAATATATATTTTAAAACGTTATAGATAGATAGATAGATAATAGTTTATTGAATAGATTCAAAACGATGGGTCTAATATATTGTTCTCATAACAAACATATATTTTGTAATACAGTGAGTTAAGTTAATGATGATAGTTATTATAGTAGTGCAAGGTAATACATATGTATTAGCATTACGAATGTGTATGTTCGCGGAACGCCCATACATTGTATGCTTACCAGTAATCTCGTACGAGGTAATTTCACACGACTTATTTAGTAATCTCATACAACTTATTAAATTTAATTTATTTCATAATAATACAGTTCTTAAACGAATATATATAATAAATTATTAAATATTGATATAATATATTGTATTATATATATTCGTATAAGAACTGTATAATTATGAAATAATATCATTAATGTATAGTATGACAATATGATTTAATGATGCTAATAATACAGATAATATATTATTCGAATTAATAATGATTATTCATATAATATGTACTTACTTTATTATTATTGTATTATTATTTAACAACATATCTACATTATTTAAATATTTTTATTTTTTGTAATAGAAAAAAACGAAAAAACCATTTATAATAAAATTATAATCATAATAATAATGATTTAATCATTATAATAATTATAATCATTATACAATATAAACATATACGTTATATAAAATATACAATATATAGGTGCAGATATTCATACTCTTAAGCTGAGTTCACACCAAGAATCCGTACGTATATCCCGCACGGATAGATATTTAAAAATAAAATATATTTAAAGCATTCATAAATCCGGACAGAAAATCTGAGTATAACGCACGCCATTTTTCGTTCATTCAAATTCCTCATATTCCTTCATAATTCCGTTCAATGCTCGGATTTTATAGAACATGTCGTAAATAAATCCGTACAGATAAATCAGTACGGATTTATCCGTGCATTTAAAATTGACTTCACACCTAAATTAAGCTAATATTCTCGGATTTTCAATCCGTTCGGGTTATCCGTACGGATTCTTGGTGTGAACTCAGCTTTAGAGTAACTCTATATTAAAATATAAACGTATACTCTATTCAATATGATATTGAATATAATATTCTATTATTATTTCGATATAATAATTATAATAATTAGCGTCCACTATTTTTAAACTATTCATAGTATTGGTTAAAAGTTTGTTTGTAGTCGAGATACAGAATTTCATCTAAACCAGAATTATTCTGAGAATACCAGAAGTTTCGAATGTCAGATATTTTGTATGTTTAACATAATCATTATTCCATAATGCCATTATGATAAGGTTAAATACGAAACGTCTGCATTTAACGAAATTCGCGCATACGAAACATCGGGCACCCTTTAAACCGAATTAGACTGACATCGTCCATCAAAATTGCACGTGTCTAACTGAGAGTTCATGTAAATAATGCGTGTAGGGCTTATATAATATCATATTAATATATAAGCATACGGTATTATGATATGTAAGTATATATAGAACACAACTTCACTACTCGGTGAATAATGTACTGAGAAATATAACGCCCGCAGCGAAATGTTTACGTGAACTCTCTGTTTGACACGTGACTTATTGGGGGTCGATGTCAATATTCATCTTTACACCATACACTGTAACAGTGATATAGTGTATCATTATGAAAATCATACAATATATTATAGACTACGTCTATCAAAACTGGTTAGATAGTCTCAGTCTATCATAGATTGTATGATACAGTCACTGTAAGTTTAACTTACATTAACCTACACTAAAGTTAGATTCTAAACTAGTTTTAAACTAAGTTTATAATTAAACTAATTAAATAACTTGATTACCTTCTTTCTTAAATTAGTTTAGTTATAAACTAGTTTAGATATTTAATTAATGTATGTATTAATTTATATTATTAGATCATAAGGTTTGAAATAATTAATCTTTATAAATAATATATTTTATAAATTTTCATTTAACAAATTATTTGTCAAATACATGAATATTAATTAACCTGCTATAACATTTTATCGCGGGGATAGTTTTATTTTGTAATAAAATTGGAATATATAATCTCTTTACAAAATTCATTTTATATATAATTTAAGATTATTTATTTTATTATTAATTAATAGAATTATATAAAAGAATTTAAACGCAATAATTGTTTACAAGGTTCTTAATATTTACAGATTTAAATTTGGTGAAATTCTATAATGTTTGATAACAAAATGGCAATCGCATTCAAATCCATATTCATATCTATATGAGATATACATATAATGTATATATTTAAATAACTCGTATGTATAAGATATAATTTAAAAAAAAATAATAAACAACAAATAAATAAAAATTATAATAATTAAAAATGGTAAATTAATATATTCCAATTTACCATCGCGTATATTTCTTTTTAACAAATAATTTGCTTTTGAATTCTTGTTTTGATCCAAGGTAAATAATATCTATCATTATTTTATATCATAGATGTAATCAATATTTTTGATACATATTTATAATATTTGTTAATAATTGCTCTTTAAAATTAAATTTACAATTGTATATTCATTATTTATACATTTAATATGTAACACTCATAGGCGATAATACAGCTATTATTAACATGGAGCCAAAATATACCCTGGATCAATTAGAAAGCGATGACATTAGTAAGAAAGATCTTGTAACGTATTTACAAGATATTGCTTCTATTGAATTCCAAGTTGAATTTAAACTTAAAGGACAAGTAAAAAATGTTGCGAAAACAAATTCAAAAGAGGCTTTAATTATAAGTTATAATGCATTATTCGAGAGAAAGGTACACAATATTTTTATAATATAATATTTATAACAATATGATTAATACTTATTTGTATAAGTAATAATCATATATATATATATATATATATATATAATAGTTAATTATATAATATATCATTTTATCTTTATAGAAATTAAATTTGAATTTACTTAAAATTATAAATACATTTATTAATTATTATAAGACATAATTATTAATATACACTATTAATATTTTTATAAAATCAAAAAATATTATATATTATATATAAGTTATAAGATTATAAAATTTGAATAAATAGATTCTCAATTAAATGATATTGTTTAATAAGTTAAATAAGTCTAAATAATATCATTGGAATGCTTACTATAAGGTTTCATTCTATACTTTTTTTTATCTAATTATAAAAACAAATTTAAATTAATGAATATATAACACGTATTCAGGGTTCGGTTGCTGCGATAATAAAATTGTACTAGACAATATTTAGCTATCCTCGTAATGTTAAATATTGTACAGGACAATTTTATTTTATAACAGCAACCGGCCCCATATACGTATAGGCATGAATACAATTAGATATAGATCAAGTAATATGTACATTTAAAAAAGTTTGTGTTACTATTAAATATTTGCATTCAAATTCTAGGAGTTCTAGGAGTTATAGTCACATATTTAAAAATAGAATTACACGAATGTTCTATATAACGAAAGTGGTGGTTCTAAATTGATCGCGAAATTGCATATGTATTTTATATATAATTTAATGTATGTTTTATTCTAATTTGTTCTTGTACAACGCGGGGTTCATAACAAGTGATATAAAGTTTATAAACCGATTATAATTTAAATTTTCTAACTGAATATTTGTATATATAACACTTCATTTCGTAAGATAGACTTATCGATCAATTTATCTAATATATACGTGCATATGAAATTTCAATAGAAATTTTGTATATCATTATTTAATAATTATTATCATGTCAAAGAAAATGTTGATATTTTATTGAAGTGAAATTCTAGATATGCTAATAGCCATTACAGTACTATTATTTACAATATATATCTTTTTATTAAGAATCTCATTTGATCTTAATATTTGAATATCAATAATGTAATAGTTTTTACAGAACATAATTTTGAGTTTTAACTAAAAATATTTACAAATCATTTATAAAAAAATGAATATTTTGTAATTGCAATTTTTATGTAAAAAATTATTTCATAATTTTAACTAATGTTTTATAATTAAACTAGTGATTTTGTAATATCAATAAGGTTTTAGAATTATTTTATATATCATGATTGCATTTAATTTTGTTTAAATAATACTTGTAAACTTCTAAATTTAGATTTTTTGTTTAAGTTAATCACTTACTTAATGCCACATCTATTCTATAGCATACCTATATTGCCACACCTATTCTATAGCTTACCTATACAAACTATATTGCCACATCTATTCCATAGCATACCTATATTGCCACATCTATTCCATAGCATTACCTATATCGCCACATCTATTCTATAGCTTACCTATCGTCTAACTACTCCTACCGTCCGTAGAGCTTCAAGCAAGACGGAGATGATGCCAAGGAGAAGGACAGACGCGAGAAAGAGCTGGTTGCCCTCGCCAACAAGACCACTCAACTGTCGCCCAAAGAGGAAGTACAAGTTGATACCGTTAGATCTACCTCTCATGTATTATCTCGGATAGATAACGTATTTACAATTGTCGATAATGACTATTTTATTAAAGAGTTAATACAATCTATAACATGTCAACAACGATAATATGATTACTAGAACTAGTGCTCTATATCATGTGACCATCATATAGAATTGTGTAATATCTCTATACACTGTGTGTTAAACCGAAGTGTAGTTGTACGTAAGTTTGAGTTACACTTGAGTCACAGGACTTGACGGATGTCTGTAATTGGTACATATAGTACATAATCTGTATGCAAATACGTAGGCTTTCTAATATTAACAAAATAACTACTTATTTGATAGTTAATTGACTGTCTTAAGGGGTGTAAGCTGGCGTTGGGGTTTACCATGTTAATTCTAGCTCTAGCTAAATTAAGATCTAATTATTGGATATGTCATCAACGACTACAATCCGTTGAATCATATTAATTATTTATAAATTTATTATTTTAAGACCTGCGCATATGTTTGAATAATGTGTTTTAGAAATGACGTGATTTGTATGTATGCCTTTTTATATTGAGTTTTAAGTCGGGTTTGTTATTACTACATGGATAGTATCAGCAGCGGTTACATACACTTCTACCACCCCACATAACCCCCGCGTACAACCATCAGGGCCCCCCTAAGTTCAAGAAGGTCACCCAGAAGAAGGGTAACAAGATCAACTTCCCCAGCCCAGGTGATACCGTCACGTGTTACTACACCGGAAAGTTCCAGGACGGTAAAGTGTTTGACACCAACTCCGAAATGAGAGCCGGTTTGTTTACAACTACATCTGTCCTTATCTTATCTTAAGGCACATAGCTTTCCCCCACTCCCTCCCTATCCTATCTTACTGCACATAGCTTTCCCCCACTCCCTCTTTATCTCTAACCCCTCTACTACACTATCTATATCCCTCTCACTGCCCTATCTCTATCACCATCTCATTAATGTTATCACCCTCTTACTCACTCCCACTATATTTATCACCATCTCACTCAATCACTCCCCCTATCTCTATCACCCTCTTACTCACTGACCCCCTATCTCTATCACCCTATTACTCACTCCCCGTATCTCTATCACCCTCTTACTCACTGACCCCCTATCTCTATCACCCTATTACTCATCCCCCTATCTCTATCACCCTCTTACTCACTGGCCCCCTATCTCTATCACCCTATTACTCATCCCCCTATATCTATCACCCTCTTACTCACTGACCCCCTATCTCTATCACCCTCTTACTCACTGACCCCCTATCTCTATCACCCTCTTACTCATCCCCCTATCTCTATCACCCTATTACTCATCCACCTATATCTATCACCCTCTTACTCACTGACCCCCTATCTCTAGCACCCTATTACTCATCCCCCTATATCTATCACCCTCTTACTCACTGACCCCCTATCTCTATCACCCTCTTACTCACTGACCCCCTATCTCTATCACCCTATTACTCATCCCCCTATATCTATCACCCTCTTACTCATCCCCCTATCTCTATCACCCTATTACTCATCCCCCTATATCTATCACCCTCTTACTCACTGACCCCCTATCTCTAGCACCCTATTACTCATCCCCCTATATCTATCACCCTCTTACTCACTGACCCCCTATCTCTATCACCCTCTTATTCACTCCCTGTATCTCTATCACCCTCTCACTCCCCCTATCTCTATAACCCTCTCACTGACTGCCCGTATCTCTCTACCACACTCTTATGCAACAATACACCGCTCTCAGGACAAAAGAAGCACAAGAACCAACCTCTGAAATTCAAAGTCGGCACCGGTCAAGTAATCCTCGGGGTTAGTGTGTGCCACACTGTGTGGGTGTGGGTGTGAGGGTGTGGGTTAGTGTGTGTATGTGTGGGTGAGTGAGTGTGTGTGTGTGGGTGTGGGTTAGTGTGTGTATGTGTGGGTGAGTGAGTGTGTGTGGTTATGTGTGTGGGTATGGATGTGTGTGTGTGTTTGAGTGTATGTGTGTGAGTGTGTGGGTATGTGTGAGGGTGTGTGGGTATGAGTGTGTGTGTGTGGGTATGTGTGAGGGTGTGTGGGTTAGTGTGTGTGGGTATGTATGGGTATGTGAGTGTGTGTGGTTATGTGTGTGTGAGTGTGTGTGTGTGGGTGTGTGAGTGTGTATGTGGATGTGTGTGTGTGAGTGTGAGAGTTGTGGGTGGGTGTGTGTGTGAGTGTGGGTATGTATGGATGTGTGGGTATGTATGCATGTGTGAGTGTGTAGGGTATGTGCGAGTATGTGTGTATGGATGTGTGTGGGTATGTTTGGTTATAAAGAGTTGGGGTTCAACCTTTTATAAATGTTAGCTATTTTTCTGCTAAAATGATATCCAATTACGATTGATTGATCGCAGTTATCTGAAGTCAATAAATAATCATATATCTCTATTCACTTATTTTAAATGTTTTATTGTATTACATTTTTTATTTTATGATATACTAAACCTATATCCCAAAAAAACTATATACAAAAAACAATAAAGCTAAATTGTATGTGTTTTTGCCACAATATGTTCATATTGTTGGTTCCTCATTATTAAAATTATCCATACCTTTATCATTAGTAATAATTCATTACTATATCTCCCTATACCTCTATCATTACTATATATCTCCCTATACCTCTATTATTTATATATCTCTCTCTTCGTTAATATTTATCTCCCCCTCCCTCATTACTATCAACCCCTCTCATTACTATAGTGGGACCAAGGTGTCCAGAAGATGTCCCTGGGGGAATGTGCCACCCTCACCATCGAACCCGCGGGTGCTTACGGTCGTAGGGGTATCGAAGGAAAGATCCCCCCCAACGCCACCCTCATATTCGAAATAGAATTGGTTTCCATCGAATAGATACGCGTCAACTGCTGATCCTCGTATATATACATATGTATTACATTACAACCGCTAATATACATATATGTATGCGTATATATATATATATTTATGAGAGTATGAATGGATTTTTACCCAATAAATTATAATAACAACATTATAATTTTTTTTCTGCAAACATACTTCCATACATTCCTGTTTTCTCAGTAAATAATCTTTTGTTAATTCCAATTTTTAAAATTTAATATTTTAATTCTAACATTTAATATTCATTATTAACATTTTTACACTATATATACTATTCATATATACGATATTAAATTATTATTAACAAAGATGAGATAATAATTAATGCAGATTTACTCAAATATTTATTATAAGAAAACATTTTTAAAATAAATAATATGATATTGAAATAAATGAGTAAATAAGTCAATATATATATATATATAAAATATTGAATATAATAATATATTTATTTTTGCATTAGTAAAAGGAAAGCCCATTCACACCAAATAAAGCGAGCGATTTTTCACCGATATGCGCAGTAACGAAATCGTCGAGAAATAGTTAAATATTTAGAGATATCTCGAAATGATGAATAGTGATATTGTCACGATATCGATGATATATTGGTGATATATCGGTAGGGGTGTAGCACAGAGAGAGAGAGAAAAATCTGTACGATATTGGTGAAAAATCGGCCAACTTTTTCGGTGTGACAGGGACTTAATATTGTAAAAAATAATATATATATTAAACAATAGAACTAATAATATTTTCATTGAGAAATTATTTGAATGTATTCATTATTTGATTTTATACCATGATATTTAATTAAATATATTAAATATATCTATATATATTGTTAATTATATATATATATATATATATATAAATACTGAATAGAATATTTATTTTTATATATATGAAATTAAATATAGTTTTTACAAATATTTTTTACAATACTGTATAACTATTTAGTAATATTTTCATTGTGTAATGTTATGAATATATAACACAGTATGATTTTATTTCATTTATAAAATATATCCAATTACATCAACTTGTTAATTTTACAATATAAGGGTGGCAGACCTCAAAATCCAGTTGGATTTAAAATAATAAATGTACTATAAATGGCATAATAAAGCAGACAAATGTTAACAAATTTTCAAATAAATCTGCTAGATTTATTAGCCATAACATTTATATATAAATGAATCAATATTACTTTAAATTTCAATATACATTTTTTTTAAAGGTATTATATTTTATGAGTACTAGGTTTTTACCGTAAATTAACATGGTAGAGATAGGTTTTTACCGAAAATAATGGAACCCTGATATATGCAATATTAGTAAACATATTCACAATTATAATTTATATTAATCAGTTGTGAATAGAATGGTTATATATATATTATAGATAAATTACGAAGAATATGTGTATGTTTAACCATTAATATACTGAATGTTATTGGATAATCCAGCTTCTAACTAAACATTTAAAACTTGGAATTACATATATATTAAATGACATTTCAACTAAAATATATTAAGAAATTAATCGACTATATAATGAGACTTACTTTTTACCAATAATATTATTAGATTTAGGTATTATTATCTACTATTTTTAGGCACTATTAACTGTTTTATATTTTATCACATACATTTAATATTGCAATAGAAATAATGTTGATTACAAAAAGCATGTTTATCATTTCCCTATTGTTAATAATAACAGACAAAATACTATAATATTAGTAGATAACAGAAGAGTTAAGAACAATTATTCAGCTATTGTAAAATACAATCTAGTTCTAATATATAGTAATGTAAATCGTATATAAAGCAAAATAGTTTTCTTAGATATAATGCTATAGAATTATAAATATATAGTTGATCATATTCCTCCATATTTAACCTATGAATGCTATGTTTCTATTGATCATGTAGTTTTTTATTATTTGGTGGAGTCCTTTCATGCCATCCAGGAACTTTGATGAAGTTTAACGTATAACCACTTTGCTCTAATGTCCCTTTGAAGTTAATGTAACAACTTTTATGTTAAGGCATGCATGATTATAACCAGAACCAATTATTGTGTACACAATTATATAAGATCACTTCTAAAAAGTATTGCAAGACCTATTGTTAAGATCAGCGTGGGGTTTGTCTACGACCTACTGCTTGTGGGTCAGGGATTATCATCAATTTACATGATATATATTTAGAGTGTGATGGAACATTTCTAAATAGTATAATGGTAATAAACTAATGGTTTACAGATAAGATATCACATTGTTATACCAGTAAAGAAAAATTTGTTCGAAAATGTTAGTAATTTATTAACAAATATTGAAAATTATTGTAAATAAGTTTCAATTTTAGCAAATTTCAGTCTTTTTTTTGAAAATAAAACACATAGTTTGAAAATTCTATATTAATATAAATTAATTAATATATCAAGATTATAAAATTATATTGCAGATAAATGTTTAAATTTAAAAAAAGTCTACTTTCTATTATTTATTTATGATTAACAAAATAAATATAAAATGTATCTATCTTAAAATTGAATTTATTTATATATATTGATATACATGTTTTATATTTAACGTCATAGTTAATGGTTTCTATCTTCTTATCTATTCGTATTCAATGACATTTAGTGGAGGATAGGTTAGCAAACACCAATTAATAAACCACTGTTTATTCAGTTGAACTAATTTTTGAATCATTCAATGATATACAAAATATTTATTTTATATATTAAACATTTATTCTAGGCTTATATATATAACCATATCTTTTATTTTTATTATATTCTTCAGATCATTTATTTTTGATTTGCTAATGTTTGATTGTTGACTAAATATTTATTAAATTCTGAAATTTATTTGCGAAGTTTGCAAATGCATTTTGAGAAATTTACGTATATATTTGAAATTTATTTACTAAGTTTGCTAATGATGTTCGAAAAAGTTAAGCAAATAATTGAAAATTATTTTCAAAGTTTGCAAAAATGTGTCCATAAAATTTTCGAAAATTATTTTCAAATTTTGTTTACTGGGATACATATAAAACAAGTCTATATAACTCAGTGAGTTAATACAATGATAGAAAGAGCTACAAACTGATGCTTTCATTTCAAAGTTAACATTAAACACACATCTAATATACGTATATAAATAAAGCATATTAACCGAGTATATTCAATGGTAACTTTGATTTGTTTTGAAACTGTTTAATAATCAGATATATATAATGCAGACTATTATTCAATCTGATAATCTATCTAATAGAAATACATTCAAATAGTAATATGTGGCAATAATAGGCTGTAGCCGCTCTAAAACTGTTCTTATTTCATTAATAGTACAGATATTCCAAACTTTTATATAGAAAATTTAATTATCAAGGATTAATGTATTCAAGTTGAAACCGTTGTACAGTTGTATATATCAATACTGTATAAGAGGTGATCTGTATAGGACTGTATATAATGTAGTTAGATGTTTTATAACAAGCGATGTTGCTATACTTTTCAACGCCTATATTACATATATTCCACAACTGCTTAGAACACTAGGGTATTAATGCAAGAACGTATATATTCGATTATATATAAGGGTTTATCTGACAAGATAGTTCAGTGAGTATATGCCAGATTTAGTTGGCATTATCTTAGATATAGAAAATACATTGTCTATCTCGTATTATAAGACTTTTACGTGTAAATATAATAATTATATTAACATTATTATATTCGCATAACTAAAATACGTGTATAAAATCTTCTTTGCTCTATCAACTTTCATATGCACTCTTCCATCTAATCTATAACTCCACCCCCTTAAGCATATCCACAACTATCACCTCTTTTTGATTACTAGTACAACAGTAATATTCTCGAGAATAGGGATCCTTAGCTGATTATCAAATTACAAATACTACAGAATGAGATAATATCAAATTTAACTAAATTTATAACCTCTACTCAATCCATTAACTTATGTAAGTCTCTAATAATACACACCTATTTACTACCGCACATCCTTGATCACTATTTTTATTAATATTTATTAAGAAAGAGAACTTAATTTATTTCTTTATAACTTAGTTCATTGTGCATCATTTACTGTCAATATTGTATTATTAACATTAATGTTCACCCATCTCCTATGTCCAGACTAACTCTCTCCCAGTTACTTATTATATATATATCAATTACTTCAAATTCATAATTTCGATATCGTTATCCTAGATATATTATTTAAATATTATCTAAACTTATTTCCTATGTTATATATTGTGGACATTAGATAATTCTATTATATATATATCTTATTTATTTATTTCTATTTTATAATTTAAAAACTCATTATACTGCAATATTTATAATTATGTATAATAGAATTTAATGTAGAAATATAATTATCAACGGGAAACGAATAATTTAATGTTTCATTAAGTAAAATATATATTGTTAAATAATCGATAGGCGATTGTGAATACACCTCGGATCTTGAATACGCTAAAGAAAGTATGTAAACTGCACATCTTAATAAGGACAAACAACGATATCAAAAGTTTGTAGCACCAGCTCTAGCACCTGATATACATGTGGTCTATTAATTAGGCTACATTCGCACACGCCATCAATATTCATTATCGTTGTAATTATATTTAATGTAAAAAGGAAAGTGAGATATCGGCTACTTTTTCCGATTCGTAGGTTTCTCGCAGTTATTCTGATGTTTCTTTTGGAACTGTAAATAAATAGATATGCATGTATACTTGTGACATATGACAGACCACACAAGTGTGTGTGTATGTGTGTGTGTGTTACCTTGAGGGACATGGCAGTATCGGACGTCCATGGCGAGTCAAATGATGTGGTGTCTTGATCAACCAGATGTGTGTATTTAGTTCTGCCTGATCTTCCAAAGTTCTTAACCTGAGTGATGGGGTGGTGATGATGCAGTGGTAGTAGTAGTAGTAGTAATAGTAGTAGTAGCAGTAGTCAGGTAGTAGTAGATGCCAGTAGTAGTCAGGTAGCAGTACCTGCATAACTCTGGGTAGAACAGTCTTATCGAAGTGATCTTCAAGAGTGGGTTGAGTGACATCTCGGGTGTACACCTGGTCCTGTTCATCGAGGAAGAAAGCTCCGCGGTGGTAGAACTTCTGAAGGAACTTGTACTTACCTGTCAAGTGTACGGTAGTGTGGTAGTGTGTATACATACTATACTGTATTGAATATAGAAAATAGGTATTCAAAATGACATAAAATAGGAGACAAAACTAATGATAAAAAATAAATAAATGTATTAACATTATTGATTTACATATGCCATATATATTGAATATTACTAATATTCACATATATAATTGAAATCACACACACACATATATATATATTCAATAGAGATTTAATATAAAATCACATATTATATTGTGTATACATGACATAATTACAATATTGACATGTTTTTAAATGTATATATTGTTAGAAAAATGGTATATGAAATATGTCTAAATAATATGAAATTATAATATATGCTGTTATTTATATATATTATATATATATATATATATATATATATATATATATATATATATTAGCATATACTCAAGTACTTAGTTACTAAAAAGAGTCATCCTAAAATTTGTAAGTATGAATTATAATATTAGTTTAGATAATTAAGTTATGTTCTAGGAAGTCACAAGCATTATTATCGTGAATGTAGTAAGATATCAAATATTTTGCGAAGCAATCTTCGGAAAATCATTGACGATATACTACCACCAGGGAAGCATAACCATTGGCTAATACAACTGTAGCACAATCACCCCGTTAATGTAGAGTCAACGCGCGGCTAAAGGTTGATATTCTAACTACACCAATGTTAATATGAGAGTGATTGTATTTGTATGATATATTATGTAATATCAAGGACAGGACGCATATTTAGTGAAACTGTTATGTTCTGCTTGAGTGATTTTATCGCATCATGGTCCAGGAGTACAAATTTGAATTCGATACAAAAATTAATGTAAAACTCGTTTTTAAACTAACGATTTCAATATGATTATATTAAATTCATAATTTAATACACATTATATTATGTGGTATTTCGACATAAATAATATAAAAAAACATCGTTCAGTTCAAACCTAATTTATAAATAATTCGTAAGTTTTAATAAAATATTTATATGGAAATACGAAATTAAAAATACGAGTGCATTTTAATTCACAAATAAATCTATATCTCTGATACCTTCGATTCAAATATTGAAATCATTGAAATATAATTAAATATACCACTGAAAAGTATCTAGTCGGTAGTACAAAAAGTAAGCATAGCAGTGATAATGAGAGGACATCATGTCCTAGGTAATATGTACACATTTTAGAATAGCATGAGATATTATTGTATGTATTCTATACATCATCTACATTACGGTATTTGTTCATGGATTATGATGTAATATGACATTTACGGAACACTCATTTCAAAATTTGTAAACCATTTCACGCTTATTATTGCAAATAATAACGTTTTATTAATCAATATTATAAATAATATCTACTTTATAGCAAAGATTTTGCGAAGCGAAGATATATCACTCTAATTAATTTGTGAAATTAATGAAAAATGGCGCCATCTATTCTGCAAACTATTTATTGTAATTATATTTGTTTACATGTCAATTTGAAATATTTGAAATATCGCTATTATAAATGAAAAATTATGTATATTTTTGAATACAATACAAATTTAATGTATAGATTTTGTTTTAAGAATATAACATTATTTTATAATTAGAACCATTTTTCTTAGAATATATAGCCATATCAAATAGCCATATTCGAGAAATATGACAAATCGATATATCTATTTTCAATGTCAAATTATTCATATTTTGTAATATTTGTATTATGTAATAATACATTGAAATTCGCTTTTGAAACGTTAGTATTGCACCCTATATTTCAAACTAATCGGTATTATTAAAAATGATTTCATGTAAATAGATACGAGTGACATATCTTTTCTTCATAAAATCATTGATTATATTCAGACTATGAGTGACAGATCACAGCATGGCTAAGCGGGCAGGTATTTTATAGAATTAGATAACAGCTTATAATATAGGCATATTATATTATAGTATACTGTAATATAGTATTGATAATTATAGTATAGTATATTATATTATAGTATAGTATATTATAGTCTAGTATATTATTTTATACTGTAATATAGTATGTTATATTATAGTATAGTATAGTAGAGTATCATATAATATAGTACAGTAGATGAATAAACACCATATCATGTCACATTAAGAGCAACTACAATAATTAAACTTGGCGATTGTGGGTGAACCTTTCTGTGCTTTGTTGACAACCTTCTTGGGATTCTGTTTGAAGAACTTGAACCTCTCCTCGTCTGTAGCCTTGTGCAGCTTGTCCACCTCCATCTTGTCCTTGTCCAGTCTGTAGAGGTCGTGCGGAGGTCAGGCGAGGTGAGGGGGTCACGCGTTAAGCAGTGGTTAATATCACTACGCACAGGTGACCTGAATTCTACATAGTATTACGCTGAGTTCGATATAATAGTATGATAGCTAATATGTATACTTTATACTTTAGACGATATATTTGCTTAAATACAATATCAATCAATATATGTACCGACTATATTACTACATACCTCATGCACACACACACATCCATATAAGGCCTAATGTATACAGTATAACTGATACAGTGGGATACTACATAGATATATATATAACGGGTGTAGCTGAATATGTTGTTGTTATTGTTATTTGGTGGAGTCCTTTCATCACATCCAGGAACTTAGATGTAGATTTCACTTATAACCACATATGGCTCTAATGTCCCTTCGAAGCCGCTCTCATGTTAAGGGGACACGATACCATCGTTTGGTTTACATGTAAAAGATACGAAAAAATGCTATTTTTAGAAATCTATTAATTTAAAAAATAATCACTTTTTTTTTTTTTAATCTATTAATAATATTCCATATTTTTATATGTTGAAATTTATAGATGTTTACACATATTTATGTTATACGTTTCTAAAAAAAATAATTGAAATATCTGATAAAAAATTTTAATTTTCCAACTAAATTGTTAATTAAATTTGGTTAAATAAATATTTTTTAATTTTGACAAATAACTTTAATATTACATATTTTATCTAGTTATATTGAAAAAATGAAGAAAAAATATTCAATTCTACAAAAGTTAATACTAGTTATGTCAGCATGATTGGTCAAAATAATTATTCTGAGTAAATCAAGTTTCAAATATAATATATGAATATAAACAATATGATTATACAGGTACAAATAATATAATATAAACAAAATGAATAATGTAATGAACATAATTTAAACACCATTCTAAAGATAATATTTGAAATATTATAATTTGACATTAAAAAAAAATTTGAAATTCAATTTTTTTTCGAAAAAATCAATGGTATCGCATCCACTTAAGGCATCCATGGTTTTAACGAGAGCCGATCATTTATTTATATACGATTATATAAGATCACTTCTAAATAATATTCTAATACCTATTGTAGTGGTTTATATATTAAGCTGTTGGTATTGGGCTATGAATATATCCAGTAGCTGTTTTTTGGTGTGAAAGCAGCTTTATAAGGCATTGTAATGAGATTACAATAGTGGTATATATCCAATATATAGTATAGTAATATGTGTTGTAGATGATTTAGCCATTCATTTCATAGTGCCATCACATACACAGCAAATAGATAGGCCATTTAAAGTTTTATATACATACATTTATATATATAAAACTATTCAATTAATTGTACTCATTTTTTTATTATACAAAGGAAATATATTAACATGACATTAAGAAGCAATATTTATAATATATTGTATATTTTATTATAAATATATATATATATATATACATATGGTTTTTTTTTCTTCAATATTTCTATAGTTAATAATAATTGACTGTTATTGAGTACTTATTTCTAAATATATCATTGAAAATGTAAGCTATGAATTGTATTTCTAAATTATAAACACCAATAGTTGTAGCTAGAATAGTTTATAATCTATATGGATAGTACTCAACAAGGATGAGATACATAAATATTCTAAGTAAACTACATCTAAAGTTTTACTAATACACGAATAATATAATAACATTACTATCATTGATGTTATAATAGTATATGTAATAATTCTAGTTTCTAAAGTAAATTATTAGTTTCTAAACTAATAATGTATACAATATATAATATAAATAATCAATAAATGTTGATAATAATAAATAAGTAATGAATATCGAGGTAAATGTGAAAAAGTAAAATATGTAACAATTATAAAACTAATATAAAAACTAATAATATCAAATAAAACTTATATAACACACTAACACTATGAAAACTAATGCATATAATATGAATGTATAATCTTTAACAAATGCAATACACAAATATAGGCAAATAATAACGTAATCATGTATTTTTAGTATACAACTGGAAATATAAAATACGAAGCAAAGATAAGGGAAATTATAGTATATTTATCGGGGCCATTCTATTGCTTTATAAGATCACATGACATAATAATTATGTCAATAATTATATACAACATGTAAAAGTCAATATATAGATTTTTAAATGTTTTAAATTTGTAATATATTAGTTATAAAGGAAGATTACAAAATAAATAATTAAAATAACTCATTTATTTAAAAACGGTATACATAAAAATTGCTTTCTATGATATTTATAAACAAATTCTATTTCTAATGTGTTGACAAATACTAATATGACATGTAATAAGTATACGGTATACGATAACATCGTTCTAATTTGTTATAGATATGTCCATATATCACTGCCGAGATATCTCCTTAGAGAGATGATAACATAAGTTAAAGGGAGGTGATAAGAGGATGATTAAAGAGCTGATAAGTTAAGATAAGGGATAATTAATTCATTAGTTATGATTAAAGAGCTGCTGCTAGTGTGCTTCATAGATTACTACTAACGCTTCACAAATAACTACTGATATATTAATACACTGACACACTGATAGACTAGATAGAGTTAGAACTACTAGTAACACTTTACAGTCAGAACTACTGATATATTGACACACTAATAGACTCGATATATTGACATACTGACAGACTAATAGACTAGATAGACTGACACACTGACTCGACGTCAGAACTACTACTAACGCCTCACGTGCGTCCCGATCGCGTTTGATACGCTTCAGTTCACGCAGTTTCCACGCCTCGTAGGCGATCTGTTCGTCTTCGTTCTCGTCTCCCGTGTCCACGGTGTTGATGTCGAGACGCTCGCAGTCCCCGATCACGCTGCCTATCTCCCCGATGGCGGCGGTGATGGACACCCGGCTCTCGTCAAACTCTTTACGGATCTCAGTCTCCACTATCTGCGCGCGATGAAGGGGTATTGTGTTTAGAGGTCATCGATATTTATATTTAGAAATTATAGATATTTATATTTAGAAATTATAGATATTTATATTTAGAAATAATCAATAATTGTTGTCAGTTTTTATCGGCTATTATCATAATAATTGAACATGAGATATAGGTACATAGTAAATAATATTTACTATGATTATATTATATATAATTGAGAAAATATCAAAAATCAATATAATATGTGAATGTCAAGAAATCGTATTATATAAATATATACTGAAATTATGAATTATATAGTTTAAAAACTAAAATCTAATAATCAAACAAAATAGTATATGTTAATAAATTGGAAACATATGTATATCAATTATATGATATTACAAACTCTACCATGATGCACTTTTAACATATATTCTATTAATTCCATATCACATAGATACTATACTAAATAGTCGTATATATTCATTGAAAGTAGCTAACCAATACAACATATATAGTGGATGGTACCAGTAATTTAGGACGAGTTAAGAAGTAATTATTAAATATTATGCAATACCTATATAACATCAATAATATGATACACTCCCTCCATCAATACTAGTGTTGGCATAAGTGGGGCTATAGTAGTAGTAGTAGTAGTAGTAGTAGTAGTAGTAGTAGTAGTAGTAGTAGTAGTAGTAGTAGTAGTGGTAGTGGTAGTGGTAGTGGTAGTGGTAGTGGTAGTAGTAGTAGTAGTAGTAGTAGTAGTAGTAGTAGTAGTAGTAGTAGTAGTAGTAGTAGTGGTAGTAGTAGTGGTAGTAGTAGTAGTAGTGGTAGTGGTAGTGGTAGTGGTAGTGGTAGTAGTAGTAGTAGTAGTAGTAGTAGTAGTAGTAGTAGTAGTAGTAGTAGTAGTAGTAGTAGTAGTAGTAGTAGTAGTAGTAGTACCGGTACCACAAAGTCATCATTACTATTCACCTATACCCTCTCTCCCTCATCAGCAGTACCATTACTAGGGCGAGGATGGGTGGGGGCTCCACCAAAACATCCCCACCATCGGTACCACCTATACATTACCCCCGCCACCGACCCCATCAGCTCTATTCCCCCCACTATCGGTACCACCCCCCCCCCACCGACCTTGAGAGTCTCCCTCCTCCTGTTCTCCGCGTTCCTCTTATCCACAAACTCGAGCTCCTTGAGCCGTTGTTCGACGAGCTCCTTCTCCTGTATGGTGACGCGGTCCTTGCGGGGTACGAACACGGGCTTGAGGCGGGGTCCGGCGTCTACCTCGCCCTCGCTGCTGTCCGTGTACTCCTCCCACTCGGAACTCTCGTTGCCGTCACCTTCGACGTCTTCGGGTTCTAGTTCCATCAGGTCCTGTAGGGGGGGGGGGGGGGGTTAATAGCGGGGGGAGTTTAGGCTGGTAATTATAAATGTTTTAGAAATATTTAACTATATATTCACTACCGCCAACGGAACATATTTACATCACATTACATTTTTCGGTTTTCGGACTGCATTTAATAAATATATATATTTAATAAATAGATCAGCTCAATGGATGGAGCTATTCTACGCTGTACTGGTTTCACGATCATATATGTTAGGATGGGTAGGCATGTAAAATACAAGGGGGGACCACATAAACTCCGCTTTGCTAGTTACGGTCGTGAAACCAGTACAACGTAGAATAGCTCCGTCCATTGAGCTGAGCTACGGGTCAGTGTTATGCATTTCTATTTTCATGACCCGTATTTTAAATAGATATAATCCTATTTTTACGGTCGTAATTCGTGACGGTGACAATATTGACACATAGATGGTGATACAGTATAATCTGATTGTAATATGATTGGTTATTTAATTAATCGCGTATGTATATTTATAGACTATCATACATGCAACGGCGTATACATACTTTATATATATATATATATATATACTTATACATATGCATATATGTAGTGTATATATATATATATATATATATTATATATAATATATATAAAGTGAAACCTCTCTATAAGAAACCTCTTTATAAGAAAAACCTCATTTTGAACATCATAAGAACATTTTTCACATATTAGGTTGGAATTCAACCTTTTCCACATTAAAAAATCTCTTTATAAGAAACACCTCTTTATAAGAAACTTATTGTATAAAAAATAATTATATATAAAAATAAATAGAAGTATTGTATATGGATAACAATTATAGAAATTAATTAATAATTTTCTATCATATATTTTTATAATATAAGATATTTGTGTTTCTAAAACTGGTTTCATACCAACTCAAACGCAATTATTAACTCTAATAATTAGAGGTTAAAGTTTAACTCTAATATTTAACATCTAATAATTAGAGTTAATAATTGTGTTCGAGTTGGTGTGAAACCCCTTTTACAAATATTGTATATTACATAAATAAGTCAAATTGAATTAAAATAAATTTTATTGTATATCCTTAATTTTATTAAAATTAATAAATGTTATTTTTATTCTTAAATTTATTAAAATTAATTAATAAATTTTATTAATTATAAATGTTATTGTATATCCTTACAATTATTGATGATACAATTTATTATATTATAAAATTATTTGTTAAATATATAATAGATTATTATACCATTAATTATAGTATACTCATCAATGATGATTCATAATTTATAATTGCTAACGTAAATCTAATGAAATTTCATCATGTATTAACATATCGAAGCGCAAACAATACAGTATAAATTTGATTACTTTTGATTACTACTTTTAAATAAATAAATATACTATATATATATATGACCTATAGGTTATATAATGCATTTTGAATTATAAATCAATTCTTAAAATCATTGGATAAGTAAAAACCTCTTTATAAGAAAACCACTCTATAAGAAATAAATTATTGAAGAAAAAAAAACAGTTACTTATAGAGAGGTTTCACTGTACATGTGTATTATTGTGTATGATATAGTATGTATGACACTGTATGTATATATAAATATATGTATAGTATACGTATATTTATAGTATACGTATTTATGTATGTATATATGTATAAAGTATGTGTGTAAGCTGCTGCATGTATGATAGTCTATAAATAGACATACATGGATAATTATAATGGCCAATCGTATTATATGCTTTTTGATCAACGGATGAAAACGACGATTGAAATAGCGGTATCGATGTGAATGTCAACTATATTAAGCCCCATAGATAGGCTCCTTCAGTCGATGGGGCTAATCTACTGATATACATTGTACATGTTTTACGAACGCAGCTAGAAAACCGGAGTTGATAGGAACCCCCTTTGATTCAGTCAGTTTAGTCTAGTATAGACAGTTTAATTAATTATTGATAAATTTAAAAAATATTTTACTTAAAAAAAATAAATAAAGCATAAAAACTTCATTTTAGAAAACTACCTATTTCTAATAAAATAATGATTTTAATATAACACTGTTTTTCAATAGTTATAATTTATCAATTTTAATTATTTAAAAACAGTGTTATCAATAATATCTTTATTTTCATGTTAACTTAAACTTTAATTTTCATGCGACACCTCTTGGTTTTATTGTATATATACCATTGTTTGGCTGTTGGCGTTATAGAATAATACAATAGCGTCATTTCATTATAAATAATATAGTCAATTTTTAACATAAATTATTTCAGAATATTTGTTTTTCTTATGAAATTTACTATTTCTCAGTCAATAATTAACTTAGTCAAATTTTCACAATATGTTTAATATTATATGTATATTATAGTTACAGGAAATATTTGTGATTAGATAAAGAGTTGATAATAAAATTTAAAAAATAAATATTCATTTTGATCAAATTTTTTTACTTTTATTAAAATCCTAAAATTTAAAAAACTAATATTCTTATCACTTTAAAATTCTGTAGAATAATTAAAATAATATATCTTAATGTTATGCAATTTTAATTTTGTAAATATTTTATGAGATTTTGAATTTCAAAAAATAATGTCCCATCTAATAACATTGAAATTTAAAGACCGTGAATCCCCTTAAGCAATTAATAATAAACAATTAATCAAAACACAAGAAAAAATGTGTACTATTTGTATCGTATTGTCCTGTATCGGGCCCCTCACAGTTATTTATAACATGTATAAGTCTACGACTTCTCGAGGGGTCCATTTTTATCCGCTATTTGTATTGTATTCAATATATATATATATATATATATATGAGATTTCAATAAATATTATGATAGGGTATTAATAGAGTATTATGTAGTATTATTTACCTTTTGCGCGACTTCTTGATTCTTCATACGTATCAGGGCTCTTCGGTTCAATATTTCCTAGTGACGAGTAAGAGTTATGTAATAGTAGTCTACAATATAGCAAGGGCAGGGCTTGGTCACTGTTACCATGGTAATTCATGATCTAGAACAGTGCTTGTTCCCAAACTTTTTTCATCATGACCCTTTTTTTAATAGTTCTTAATAAAAATATACCATGACAAATTTTATTTTTGTGATATTAAATTGTAGTCATAAATGAATAATATAAACTATAATATATATATATATAAATATATAAATATTTTTTGAAATTGGCAAAAAACCCAATGACCCAAATTCGGGTGATGACCCATAGGTTGGGAACCACTGATCTAGAATATCTGCATCAGTAATGTACATCGAACACCATCTCCTAGCTCTACTCGTGAGTGTATATCAGATGTTTAGTATCGCGTGTATCGGCAATAGCGAAGGCTTACGGTAGCCCGATGATACATAGTGAGGGGGGCGGGGGTTAGTGGGGGGGGGGAGGGGCTAACCTCTTCGTCTACTTCAGCCTCGACGCCTGCCTCATCAGATGAAGAACTACGGTCCATATAATGACGCACTCCGTGATCGGTGCGAGAGAGTTCGCTGCGACGTGTCTCCGTTACTAGGTCTTCTACGGAAGGGGGGCGGCGGGGGCGGGGGGTTATGAAGGGGGCGGGGGGGGAGGGTGTTATGAAGGGGGGGCGGAGGTGTGTTGTTATGAAGGGGGTGGGGGGGAGGGTGTTATGAAGGGGGGGCGGGGGTGTGTTGTTATGAAGGGGGTGGGGGGGAGGGTGTTATGAAGGGGGGGCGGGGGTGTGTTGTTATGAAGGGGGTGGGGGGGAGGTGTTATGAAGTGGACAGGGGTGTGTTGTTATGAAGGGGGTGGGGGGGAGGGTGTTATGAAGGGGGTGGGGGGGGAGGGTGTTATGAAGGGGGCGGGGGGGTAGGGTGTTATGAAGGGGGAGGGGGTTGTTGTTATGAAGGGGACAGGGGTGTGTTGTTATGAAGGGGGTGGGGGGGGAGGTGTTATGAAGTGGACAGGGGTGTGTTGTTATGAAGGGGGTGGGGGGGAGGGTGTTATGAAGGGGGTGGGGGGGAGGGTGTTATGAAGGGGGCGGCGGGGAGGGTTTTGTTACGAGGGGGTAGTGGGGCGGGGTGTTATGAAGGGGTGGGGGAGGGGGTGTTATGAAGTGGACAGGGGTGTGTTGTTATGAAGGGGGTGGGGGGGGCGGGGTGTTATGAAGGGGGTGGGGGGGGCGGGGTGTTATGAAGAAGGGGCGGGGGTGTGTTGTTATGAAGGGGGTGGGGGGGAGGGTGTTATGAAGGGGGCGGGGGGAGGGTGTTGTTACGAGGGGGTAGTGGGGTGGGGTGTTATGAAGGGGTGGGGGAGGGGGTGTTATGAAGGGGGTGGGGGGGAGGGTGTTATGAAGGGGGTGGGAGGGAGGGTGTTATGAGGGGGGGGCGGGGGTGTGTTGTTATGAAGGGGGTGGGGGGGAGGGTGTTATGAAGGGGGTGGGGGCGGGGGGTTATGAAGGGGGCGGCGGGGGCGGGGTGTTATGAAGGGGGCGGCGGGGGCGGGGTGTTATGAAGGGGGCGGAGGGGGGTGTTATGAAGGGGGCGGGGGGGGAGGGTGTTATGAAGGGGGGGCGGGGGTGTGTTGTTATGAAGGGGGTGGGGGGGAGGGTGTTATGAAGGGGGTGGGGGGGGAGGGTGTTATGAAGGGGGTGGGGGGGGGAGGGTGTTATGAAGGGGGCGGGGGTAGGGTGTTATGAAGGGGGAGGGGGTTGTTGTTATGAAGGGGACAGGGGTGTGTTGTTATGAAGGGGGTGGGGGGGAGGGTGTTATGAAGGGGGCGGGGGGGAGGGTGTTATGAAGGGGGCGGCGGGGAGGGTTTTGTTACGAGGGGGTAGTGGGGCGGGGTGTTATGAAGGGGGCGGAGGGGGGTGATATGAAGGGGGAGGGGGGTTGTTGTTATGAAGGGGACAGGGGTGTGTTGTTATGAAGGGGGTGGGGGGGAGGGTGTTATGAAGGGGGCGGGGGGGAGGGTGTTATGAAGGGGGCGGGGGGGAGGGTGTTGTTACGAGGGGGTAGTGGGGCGGGGTGTTATGAAGGGGTGGGGGAGGGGGTGTTATGAAGTGGACAGGGGTGTGTTGTTATGAAGGGGGTGGGGGGGGGCGGGGTGTTATGAAGAAGGGGCGGGGGTGTGTTGTTATGAAGGGGTGGGGGGGAGGGTGTTATGAAGGGGGCGGGGGGGAGGGTGTTATGAAGGGGGCGGGGGGGAGGGTGTTATGAAGGGGGCGGGGGGGAGGTTGTTGTTACGAGGGGGTAGTGGGGCGGGGTGTTATGAAGGGGTGGGGGAGGGGGTGTTATGAAGGGGGTGGGGGGGAGGGTGTTATGAAGGGGATTGGGGGGAGGGTGTTATGAAGGGGGCGGGGGGGAGGGTGTTATGAAGGGGGCGGGGGGGAGGGTGTTATGAAGGGGGCGGGGGGAAGGGTGTTATGAAGGGGGTGGGGGGCAATGCGTAAATCGTAGACGTCGATATATATGTTTTAGATGTAAATATATATATATGTGTGAATATGTGTTTATGGTGTACTTTATTAAGAATGCCAGTGATCTCATGGGAAGGAGTAATATATAGTAAGAGTTATTTAAAAGGGAGAATTTAAACTACGACCTACATTATCACACGGTCACTGTCATCACCTCGTATTGATGAACAATGAAATAAAAGATAATTAGGTCGTTGCATCGTTAGTGTAAATATCAATGAGTTATTCATGATCATCTGGTAATCTACACGCTATAACAATAACGGTTGTAAGAAAACGTATAATATATTATACAAAATATTAATATTATCTAATTGATTAATTATTTAGTATTAAGTATTCACTGAGCAAAATTTACGAAACATTGACGAAATACATTGAAACTTAAATATGAATGTATTTTAGTCATTTGTTTTGGATTACTATGCACTACTCTCTAGCTAAAGTTCATCTAGGGGAGACGAGGGGGGGGGGGTAACCTTCCTCCGATTCGCTGTCTGTCATAACTTGAGGGGCGCGATGGTGTCTATGAAGCTTATCACTGGACGGTAGGTCTGTGTCGTCATGCCTCCTCAGTCGTTGCAGCCTCTTGTCTGAAGCTTCGGCGTCGAGGCTGGCGTCTAGGTCGGCGTCCATTACGAACTCGTTGACCTTCATCCTGTGAACGGGGTGAATGTGGTGAACCGATGGTCGGCGGTGAACTGAACATTATTTAAGGGGTTTCACACCAACGCACGAACGCAATTATTAACTCTAATAATTAGAGGTTAAAGTTTAAGTTTAATATTTAAATTCGATATTTAAAATAAAATAAATGCTTATCTGTAAAAGGGGTTTCACACCAACTCAAACGCAATTATTAACTCTAAAAAAGTAGGTGTAAAACCTCTTTTAAAAAATATAGTTAAACTTTAACCTCTAATAATTCGAGTTAATAATTGCGTTCGAGTTGGTATGAAACCCCTTTAGAAGCGTCGCTATATTACCGCACGGTGCAGGTAACGGGTTGTTACTCGTACAAAGTTATCGGATCGGATGAAATAATAAAAAGTAGTGGATCGTATCGTCTTAAGTTCGTAAAATGTATACCCCTAGTGATTAGATATCAGCTTAACGGGCAAATGAGGATTTTATTTACTAATTCGGAGATTCGAACTAGGAAATGAAATCTCGATATCGGTACAGTATAACTTTACGGCATAACTAACTGTTTATTGAGCGTGAAGTCGGTATGAATGATCTCTTCATCTTCATCACTGGATACAGGGGCGTATTCGGGCCTAATGGGGGGGGGGGCGGGGTTAGGCTTACATAGACGGGGTACACCACTGATATGTACGCTATCGCCCTCATTGATATTAAATATGTTGATTATTACTTATATTATATAACCGATTTGATATTGTAGACACTATATTTATAAATTAGAAGTTAATACGTAGTATACAATTTTATTGATTAACCTATTAGTATATTTAAGCATCGCATATATATACACAACAATGATGTGTAATGTAGACTTTAAGATACGAATACCCTCATTAAAGGGGGTTAAACATGAAGGGGGCTAACAACAGCCCCGATACTGACCTCTTACCGGAGATATAACGACTGACGCGCACCTTCTCGGTGACAAGTTTACCTAGTGAAGGAGGTCGGCGGTTAGTAGGGCGTACGTGGATTTATAGCTGTAATTAATCTACCATGCTTTCACGACGTAACTAAACGATAACCGGAGGAGGTCGGCATATGATTATAATAGTAAGTTATTATTTAACTATTAGTAATAAACACCCGACACTCTGATATTAGCTATATATTAAATATATGGTTGCAGCGGACTAACAGCAGCATTATTTAAACATGTATAATCACTTAAATTACTTTTATTTTGATATTAACTAATGCTGATCGTATATATTTCATTATGTTATTACTATATATATATAATATATATATGATATATTTATTGATATACAACAAAAACTTAACTTATTTAACAAAATAACGATTTAATATTATGAAATATGTCCAATTGTATAAATGTGCCTAGCATATTTTTTTTTACATATTTAAAAAAAAAAAATTGCTATCGTATGTGGAAATATATTTGTTATGTGATATTAATTTTTTACGCATATCTAGACATTTATAGTAATTTTAACTCATTTGTTAGCGTAAATATTTTCGATATAGAGTTTTAGTGTATAATACAGTATATTATGGTATAAAAAGCGTACTAGGTTCTAGTATACCATAAATTATAAAACCTATACCAAAATGTTTGTCATTCAATAAGCTATAGGTTTCAGACCAGGTGTTATACGTTTTTGAAAATTTTTGAAAATCACTCCACCTTAACGTACGCCTTGCGCGTCACGCGTGAACTATGGTATTTATAGTTATTTAATTGTTGCCTACCGACAGTATTCCCCATATATAGTAGACAATATTTTTATTATTTATAAAAATGTATAATTATTATTATATAAATTATTTATATTATAAATATCTATTTTAAACAGTATTTATAATAATTATACAAAATACTACATGTAATATTAATATTATATTAATAATATAATTATATTAAATATATATTATATATTTATTATATTATATAATTATTATATATATTATAATAATATAATTAATATAATAATCGAATATTAAAACCTTTATCATTAAGTACTGTAATTGCCCCTGCGGTAGACTGGATAGCTGAAGGTATAGTACCTACATTACTATAATCGGTATATATACTCGACATATTTAGTTATGTAATATAAAATATACTCAATTACGGCAAACCATAGACAATTTCAAAATAATAATTTTATATATAATACAAAATAAACGAATACAAATTAAAAACAAATAATTTAATTATTTTCAAACAAAATCAATGATTATAGAAAATTTTAAATAAATATAAAATAAAAAATAATAATAAAAATTAAATTATTATTATTGAATTACAAAATAGATAGCTAAATAAATAAATATTATATTATTACCAAAATAAAAATCACTTAAATTATACTATTAATTCTATTCATTATAATAAATAAAAATAATAACATTAAAAATAGATGTACTATAATTTTATAATCATTGGTATAATTCAAATAAATAAAAAAAAATTAAACTTACAAATAGTTAAATATAAATTTAAAATTTATTTTATTAAAGTTCCTTAACATTTATTATATTATAAGGGCATATGCATAATAAAGTATAATTAAAATTAGTAAAGTGTCAAGGCAAATGGATTAAAAATATCATTAAATATGTTTAAAGAAGCAGGGACTGAACAAATATGCCAAAGCTATTCTACTGACAAAGAAGCTATTTCAGATTTAACACAGAAACTCTCAAATATTATTCGATCCATTATAAGTTTGTTGCTTTTGAACATTAATCGTAATATGATTACTAATATCCTAATACAGGTCCTAGATTGTGGATTAGATATCATGATTACTTAGATTTGGTATGCTCGGTAGCATATTTTTCAGCAACAACTCTTGCAGGTTATTTCTTTAAGAAATTCTTATAATTAATGGTATTATTGAATCATAAAGTGGTAACTAAATTTAATAATTATATATCACTATTTTTTAAATACCTAAATGCATATATTAAAAAATATTTATAATTTATATAAACAGTAGCATATTCAATATCATATTAGCATAGCATAGCATATTCAATATGATATTCAATATGATATTATTTTATAATCATTATTTTATAATAATGTATTACCTATATCTCGAGTAAAGGTACACGTTGTAAACAATACTATTACATAGTTCAACTATAGAGGGCGCTACTGATATCAAAATACAATCTGAATATTTAGTAAATAATTATTATAATTATTAATAATCATTATAGTTTAATAGATAGTATAAATCTATACATTTATCATGTATAAACATGTGTGTTTATATTGTATAATAAATTAGTTTATATACAAAGTATAATCAAGTAAATATTAGGCTTTTAGTATTATATTTGATATTCAGTAAAATATAGCGCTCTCTAAAATTGAACTATAGTTTTTAGTTGGCTTTTGTAATCTATTTAATAATTTATTATCATATTAATTGCGATAAAGGATCACAAACTCTTGGAGAAGAATTAACAAGCATTGTTTCCGTACATAAAGATGCACAGCTAAGTTTTATGGTAAGTATTTTATTTCACATATAATTATATTCATAACATTTATATATATGTATATAATATATATATATATATATATATATATATATATATATATATATATATATACTTGTATATTAAAAAATACCGTATAATATGAAATTGTATAATGATTTATAAACAAAATTAAATATAAGTTTATTCATATATATATATATATATACTATTATAGTATTGATATTATATAATGTTATATGTTCATAAATACATTTATTAGAAATTTTAATATCACTCTTAGATATTTTTTGTATTTTCATATAATTCATTAATTGTATATATATAATAAAAATAATAATAGGTCAGTATAATAAATGCTAATAATACCTGATACTTGTTTAAATTTATTAGAATTACCCGGGACATATCGCTTACTAGCTTAAGCTAGTCAAAATGTTGACTGTTACTGTCACTGAGCAATATACCCCAGGCACATTGCATAACCCCGCATGCATGTGACATGATTAACATATATCCATGCTGCATGGACCATGATGCATGGACCATGCATCACGTGACACAACTAACACAACCATGCATCATGGAACATGATTAATAACTATCCATGCATCACGTGACACGATTAACTATGCATCAAGTCTCACAAGTAACCATGCATCACTACTCACACAGCGGCGATGCGTGTCTCTATTTCTACGAGCGATAGTCCCTCATCTGAAGCCTCTGTTGAACTTCAAGCACGGCAAAGGCACCTCGGTTACTACCGCTTCCTTGCACATGATCGGCGTACAGCTCTGATTGTATATGTAACCTGCTTTCACACCAACTAAACAGCCCGCTTTCTATAAATCACTATACAAATTATTTATTAGTTTTAATACATTTACCCGATATCAGGTAAGTCAAAGATTTAATATATAATTTGTATATAAACGGACGCATAAGGTGTTGACTTGTCCGATATTGGTGTAGCTGTACAGTGTACAGTGTACACGCTGAAACCACTTATTATTAGATATGGATATTCGATGATTTCAAGCTATAAAAAGGACCGCTAGCGTGCTTTTTATTGTTGTTGTGAAAGCAGCTTTATACTATATAGACGTTAATTAACCAATCACCATATTAATATGTATTGTAGCATTCGTTACATAAATTAGTTTTTACAATCCCAAATTACTTTCCAATAGCCCAACTACATAGTTTCATTCATTACTACTACTAGTACACCTACTACTACTACTACTACTACTACTACTACTAGCGTCACCTACACTACAACTAGTAGCACTACTACTAGATTAACCTACACTACAACTAGTACCACTACTACTAGCGCCACCTACACTACAACTAGTATCAATACTGGTAACCAGTGATGTCATGCGGAGTGTGTTTTAATTTGGTTTGGTGACTTCATGCGCAGTGTAAATTCTACTATTTATAACCATAATTATTTAAATTAACTTAGATCACTTCACATGAGATCACTTATATCACCACTACTACCACAAGAACCACCATTACCAGTAGCATGTTCCCACCACTACCGTACCACCCAGTAACCCCCCCCCCCACCACCACTACCTTATCACCCAGTAACCCCCCCTACACCACCACTACCTTATCACCCAGTAACTCCCCCCCTCCACCACTACCCTATCACCCAGTAACCCCCACCCCTCCACCACTACCTTATCCCCCAGTAACCCCCCCCCTCCACCACTACCTTATCCCCCAGTAACCCCCCCTACACCACCACTACCTTATCACCCAGTAACCCCCCCCCTCCACCACTACCTTATCACCCAGTAACCCCCCTCCCCCCCTACACCACCACAATAGACCTGGACAATGATAACAAAAGCCGCTGTATTCCTGATACCATTGCTACGTCACGCTCACCTGCTGTACTTCTACGCTATGGGTCGCTACAGGGAGATCTCTAAACGTGTGCTGTCTATTGTTTATGTTTGTATATTATATTACTCATTATTAGACGGGGAGGAGGAGGAGGAGATGGAGAGGTTGGTAGATGAAGAGATAGAGGAGGGGGTTGAGGAGGAAAAGCATGGTTAGAAGGTTGAGTAATAGCTGGATGAGGAGGAGGAGAGGAGGAGTAGAGGTTGGTATATGAAGAGATAAAGGAGCGGGTTAAGGAGGAAGAGCATGGTTGAGTAATAGCTTGATGAGGATGATTTCATAAAATTATACGTATTTAAAAAAAACGAAAATGTGTTCTCAAGTTTTGAAATTTGTCTATTACAAGTTATATTTATTTTGATTAGTATATAATATTTTATATTAATCTTTAATCTCAATTTATATACATATACCACACATATATCACATGTGTTCATCAGTCAGCGACTCATGGCTATTTTTGAGTCAACTTTAAAGGATCGTCCCAGATTGCCCCAGGGGGTCTTTTCTCATTTCTCATTCTTTTCTCATTTATCATTTTAACCCTTTAAATAATATTTAATAGATGTGTTATATACGTTTGTTGAAAATAAATCATAGTCTCTCATTAAACCACCGAGAATTATAGCCATTTAATTATAAGTTAACAAAATAGCATCTAAATTCCTGGATGGGATAGGAAAGAACTCGACCAAATAAAAATAAAAATAATAATTACAATATATATATATATTCATTAATTGATACCATCATTAAGTTACTATCATTTTTAGAACATTCATGTGTTGATATCGTTTAAGACTTGTTACATCCATAGAACGTTTCAAAAGTAATGCCAAAGATTTTATTAGTGGTAATTTTTAATATTCCTATATTTTTATTTTATATTATTTTATTTTTTTTCACTTTTATTATCTAACAATCCTGTTTTGTTACTTATATTTATGTATTATTATTTTGCTAAAACACAAATGAGAACTATCTTTGTTATATTTGTGTATAAATAAATCATCTATCTATCTATCTATACCGCCTTTATGATTATTTCTTATAGGCGTTATGTCTCGTTATCTCTATCATATCACATGTTATCTGCTAGATATTCCAGTTCATCGCGCTTATATCACAGTACCGTTGCTCCTCACCCTCGCTACCCTCACTACCAGGTGCTAATCCGAAGTTCTCCGCAACCTCTGACCCCGTACTACCAGCTGCTTCGCGTGTCATCCGGCTTCGAGTTCGTGTGCAGGCTGTACCACACTGTAATGAGTGCACGTAGCCTGTCATCGGTACAGGCAGACACTACTACTACTACTACTACTACTACTACTACCGATGGTGGAAGTGGAGGAGGAGGTAAGTCGTAGGTTGTGGCACCGCTACGATGCTGACCCCACTTGTTCGGAGAAGAGAGATCGATTATCCTAGCACGATCCTTAGCTATCTCCGTAATGTTACATATTATCTTAGCACAATCCTTAGCTATCTCCGTAATGTTAAATATTATCTTAGCACAATCCTTAGCTATCTCCGTAATGTTAAATATTATCTTAGCACAATCCTTAGCTATCTCCGTAATGTTAACTATTATCCTAGCACGATCATTAGATATCTCCGTAATGTTAAATATGATCTTAGCACGATCCTTAGCTATCTCCGTAATGTTAAATATTATCTTAGTACGAACCTTAGCTATCTCCGTAATGTTACATATGATCTTAGCACAATCCTTAGCTATCTCCGTAATGTTAAATATTATCTTAGCATAATCCTTAGCTATCTCCGTAATGTTAAATATTATCTTAGCACAATCCTTAGCTATCTCCGTAATGTTAACTATTATCCTAGCACGATCATTAGATATCTCCGTAATGTTAAATATGATCTTAGCACGATCCTTAGCTATCTCCGTAATGTTAAATATTATCTTAGTACGAACCTTAGCTATCTCCGTAATGTTACATATGATCTTAGCACAATCCTTAGCTATCTCCGTAATGTTAAATATTATCTTAGCATAATCTTTAGCTATCTCCTTAATGTTAAATATTATACAGGCACAATCCTTAGATATCTCTGATATGTTAAATATCGTCCTAGGACAATTTATTCTTCTCCAAATAACCTGGGCCTCTACTGTACACAGTACAGTACACTGTGCAGTGTACACCGTCTGTCACTAATGATCATTCCACTCGGTCATCAGTGCCAATATACGTTTCACTACCTTACCACCTACCTTACCACCTACCTTATCACCTACCTACCTTACCACCTAGCTACCGTACCACCTTCCTATCTTACCACCTAGCTTATATCAAATATAAGCGTAACTTTCCAATTAATAACGCGGGGTAATATAAAAACTTAAATAATTAATTATATAACATTTATGTCAACTATTTTTCCGATAACACTTCATTAAGTACACGAAATGTGATGTAATCATATTTCGTGTGTTTTCATATGTGTTGTAATTATATTGTTTTCTATTTAAATGCTGTTAGTTCAGTAATTTAATTTGCATTATTCATTTTCACGATCCCAAATTAATGTTCATTAATCTCAAACATCTGTATTCTTCTACTATTATTGCTACTAATATTACTATTATTACTACTAATATAACTACTGAATATTTTATTTTATATTATTTGTTCACTTTTACTAATCTATCATTCCTATATTTTCTACTTATATATTATTTTATCTCAAACATAAATGAGAACAATCTTTGTAATATTTGTGTATACACAAATCATCCATCCATCTATCTACTCCTACTACAATCCTATTGGTCAGTATATATTACAGTTTCCCTCGCATCTAGTTCACTATTGTGCACGTTTCTTTGACATCAGATTCAATATATTGCTAAGTTCTCGCAAATCTCGACCGCTAACGCCCCCTATATTCATGATATGATAATGTGCTTTTTTAAATTAATGTATTTGTAATACATTTTACCAATAGAAACTTATTAAATTCTATAATAGACTTCATATTTTAGTTTTTCCCTATATTTCCATACCCCATCGCTAGATAACGGTGCTGCGTCTAAATGCTCGCTTTGTTTGGACGCGAAGAAGGACATAACGTCGACGCTGTGCGGCCACACGTTCTGTTGGCACTGCATACTGAAGTGGTCGCAACTCAAGGTCAGTCAGTCAGTGGCTATCGACCTCTACCGGGTCATAGGTCACCATCGCTACTCACAACCGTACGCGCGCCTCGATGTTCGCTTATCGCGTATTTAAATCGCATATTTTCATAAGTTATCTAATATGAGAATAGTTTTTATCGAAAACTTAATCAAATTACTTTCGATGATATTAATAATCGGTGTTTAAATCTACATATAATAAATTTACCATTTATGGATATTTCTGGAATTTAATTTTTTTTATAAATGGTAATATGTAGGTCCCATTCTCTTGATATTTAACTTATTATAAAATTATAAATTTTAGTTATATATTTAGTTCTAAATATAATATACAAGATAACAAAAATAGTAGGTTAGTATTGTATGTATTCCTAGAGTTACGGTGCTTTTAGTTAATCATACATCTCCTATGTTCACCATGTAAACACTAATAACTGGTGGCGCCTCCCCTTAATCAGTCACACGATAACGTGAACCAATCAGATAACAGCTTACGATAAACTCGCTCGGTTGACTGTTATGCCCGTACACCCGGGTACAAGCGCACCTAATGCAGTGGGTGTGTTTAGACGCATGCTTAGTTACATTACTATCTATACACACGCGTATCGTACGATTGATCATTCCTCGCTAATAGCATAGTCTTCGTTGTATTTCACGGTTTATCATAAACCAAATATTTATGATTTTAATCGTATATAGAGTTACGACTGTATACATTTATTATTAAAGTAGGTACGAGTACATGAATTGTATGTGATTAGACACTATTATTACTTATCATTTCTATGAAATATTAATAATATATTTATCGTGAGTTCAATCGCATTAGTAATATCTGTAGTAAGTTGAATAAGTAAAGGAAAATAATTCCACGGATAAAATACGATATTTAAGTTAATAGAAAATAAGGTAATATATATATATATATATACTGTTATATACCTCTTGTATATTGTATATATTGTACGTTATAACATATATAATATAAACTAAGAATTTATGAAATAAGCATATTAGACGCAATATTTAAATTGGAGAATATATTAACAACTATTTAGAAACAGGCGTTATATTTAATTACGCCAGTCATAGTTCATTAACGTATTAATATAATACGTTATTATATTGATATTAGTGTTAATAAATATATATTTTATTATTTTAATTCCTATTTTCATATAAATATACCATCTGCCTAAAACTATAAATAATACCCGTATTAATCACTATTATCTCTATTAATAAGCATATTACCTGCATTAATACTTCTATTACATAACATTAATACTTCTATTACATAACATTAATACTTCTATTACATAACATTAATACTTCTATTACATACCATTAATACTTCTATTACATAACATTAATACTTCTATTACATAACATTAATACTTCTATTACATAACATTAATACTTCTATTACATAACATTAATACCTCTATTCCACGACACAGCGGTTTTGTCCTCTTTGCAGAAGTGAAGTTCTCCCCAGACATTTGATACGCATTCAAAACTAGCGCGCACACACACTATAGAAACTTCACGTTATTTCATTATAAAAAGGGAAAAAATTAGGAAATATTAACTTTATTATAAATATATGTACGATTACACTTAATCTTTATATTATTATTATTATTATACTGTTTATAGTTTTACATTTCGCTCGCTGAGTATTTGTGTGAGTTTTAAACCAGCTGACCTAATGTTGTTATAACTGTTACATAATCGCCCCCCGTTACATAATAGCCTTTTATTACGTCATCATAACGACAGAGTATAACTTTATTCTGAACCACCAGAAAAGTATTAATAAATTTATCGTGAAATCAGAATTTTTTTATTAGATTTTTTAGACCACTCTATAAGAATATTGAAATAATAAATAATTGTTAAATAATAAGGAATATTTAAATGATAAAGTAATCATATAAATATATATAATTATAAATTAATATTTATATAATAAAGCATATTTATATAATAAGAATAATGATATAATAAACAATTACTAAACAATATTTGAATAACATTACTAAAGTATATATATAAATTATTCATTGAAATATAGAGAAAGGATCTTCTCTCATTTCAGTGATTCCTGCACCGAATTCTATTGACCTTTCGTAACCTTTAAGATCGATTGAGGCACGCCCTACTGTAGAGTTAATGAAGTATTCATTAATATAATAACACTAGATTATACCCGGAATATATATAGGGGTGTCTAGGGGTATAAATATATTCATAATGGGGTTAATTATGATACAAGATGGTTAATTGTCTTGATAAGCTGTAATGTTTCAATAATTACTATATATGAAATATATACAAGACAGCGTTTCTGCAGAGGTTTCGAAAAGACCTTAAACTTTACATTGCAGAGTGCCACTACTCTCAGTGTGTTCAGTAATAGGCAGTGCAAGTATACAGTAATAAGCAGTTCATCTTATTCGCAAATATCAAATATTCATTTTATCGGAGCTGACCTTAACATGTTGATTATATAATAATATTTAAAGTTATCGAATACATTTATTCGGTTCCGTTTTTAAATTAATTATCCGTTCTCCGATATTAAATTCGTTTTGTAGAAATATTTTCTTTATATCGGATAAATTATAAGTAATTTTACTAATCTACATCCAACATGTCGCGTACTGATAGAGAATAACTCCTCAGACACACGCTCGCTATCGATGACTCATTAGTATCGGTGACTCATTAGTACCGACGAGTCATCGCATAGTTAGATGGGTGACTAACTCCACAAGGACCCGTGCTTCAGAGGACATATCGCATACTCGTGCAGCGCGTTCCTGCGACGATCCCGACGGTTTCTGTACTGCCAAATAAGGGCGTCTCCCTAACACGGAGATGGTTCTAGATTAAATGTGAGCGCGCGCGCTTATGTAAACTAATAATAATACGCGCGATATCGTTGGCGAATAATTCGAGTTTATACTTTCGATGATGTATTTGCTCGAATAACAAAATCAATCGATAATAATAATCATAGAATAATAATATAATTAAATAACTTTTGCTTTCAAAAGGGCTTTACATTAAGATGTAACTCTTTTCTATTGTTGACGCACCAAAATGTGTGCGTTCATTTATATTTATAATCTAGTCATTTATTATACGATAATTATCATATATTATAATTTATAATATTGTAAAAGAATGAATAAATCATTAACATTAAATTAATCATTAAGTGTTGATACATGTTGAAATAAATAAATATCTACTATGATATATACGTATCATGTAGCACGTTTTAGAATAAAGAGTATTTTTAAATAACACATCTAATGGACCACATGTCATAATATATACGAAATACCATACAAGAAATTTATAATAAAAATCCGAATAAATTAAGTAATCGCATTCAAGAGTAAATATTTAATAAATGATTAATCGTTGTTTATTCATTATACATTTATATTCGACTGTATTAATATATTGGTAGTGAGTTTAATAAATTATATTAAATTATTATTATTTATTATATATATATATAGAGTGAAGTATTCATTACATAATTATTCAATGAGGGTTAACCTTTTTAGCCTTCACTTGAACGTTCACTTTGGGTAGTATTACTTTCACATCTGCATTCGATAACTATACGATGGTGGTGATGATGATGATGGTGGTGGTGATGATGATACTGATGGTGATGATGATGGTGGTGTTAGTGGTGGTGGTGGTGGTGATGGTGGTTGTGGTAGTGATGGTGGTGGTGGTGGTGATGATGTCGATGATGGTATTGGTGATGGTGGTGGTGATGATGATGATGATGGTATTGGTGGTGGTGATGGTGGTGGTGATGGTGATGATGATGATGATAATGATGAGTTGGCAGAAAACCAAATGAATAAAATACTTCTCATAAGTGCACATAAATGATCGAACAAATAAATAAAACGATTTAATTAAAAAGAATAATTTGACAGAAAAGAAATTAAATAGGGGAGAGATATACTTTAATGTGGGTAGTGAAGGAATTTTAGTAGGGATGGTTTTGTTAGTGAAGGAAGATAGTTTCAGAGGTCGGTATTATATAAGGAGAAGCATGATGACATATATATATATATTGCAATAAGTATTCATCACAACAATAAAAGACATTCAACTCTATTATATGTGTAATGAGTCGTAAATGCTAGGTCAAAATCCGTCGTCCCGCTTTAATTTGGTAAAATATCACGTTTATAATAAATTGCCTAAAACTGTTACCGATAGTTTCATATATACTAACGTAGACATGTAAATATATCATATACTGTATACGTATACGTATTACATCATACTATCATATATCATTACATCATAGTACGCATGTTGTGACGATGCAAGAGAGTGGCTGCATCAAAAGTACTTCTCTATGTTGTAGGCATTCAAACTTATTATAAAAGTATACAACTAACATTAATAGCCTCATAATAGCATACATAATAGCCTAAAATGTTTACATTGTGCTATTATGCTGATATTATGTTGCCATTAAAAGTATATTATGCGGCTATTATGTTGCATTAAAAGTTTAAAATGCAATTAATTTGTATTTCTATTATGCTGCTATTATGCTGCTATTATTACAATAGCAGCATAATAGCATTAAAAGTGAATATCAGAATAATAGACTTTTAATGGAAATATAATAACAGAATGTAAACATTTGACACTATTAGTTATGCTATTATTCTGCTATTACTGTTAGCCGGGGTGTTCTACTAACGAATACGATTATGTGCAGAGATTTCCCATTGTCTTGAAACTACAATGGAATAAGAGTTACAGTTAGCAGGACATCTTAAGTATGCTAAGTAGTCGTCGCTACATGTAAGTATTGCAAACGATTACGAAATGAATAACATTGTAGATAGGTATAATAAAGATATAGATAAATATAGATAAACCTATAATATAGATAAATCTATCTCGAGGAAAGTCAGGAAAATCATTCCTCACCAATAGGTAGGGGGAAATTAATAACATGTAGGGGGTCGGTAATTGGAGACTTCCCCTATCACGTGTATTAGGGGTGTATTTACAGGGTGAATAGGTCATCGTCACATATGAGATTCTGCGACGTTTTATCGTCGTAGATATCTACCGTGTAAACACACTGTAAACAGTAGTTGTGATCCTATCCCAGATCAAGGCTCTATAGAATAAACAATGATATATAGGTCACCGCTATATATTAATTCTACATATATATATACGAACACTTATCTTCCTCTTGGTTACCATGGTCTCCAGATTAATGCCAGGTCCTAGGTTCATTACCTAGAGAACAATACATCTATTGTAATGCTTAACCGTATGTAGCATATAGTATACATAATTAATAGATACATTATGTAATATATACTTTAACCTTACACGTTATAGGTCAACCTAATAGGTCATCATGGTTCTTGAAATAGTGTAAAAGTATAAGAGTTTGTCTACAATTTATGTTTTTTTGTTTTGTTTATTTTGGTGGAGTACTTTCATCCCATCCAAAAACTTAGATAAGTTGTTTATATAAATAATCAGATGTCTATAATGTCCCTTCGAAGCCGCTCTTATATTAATGTATCCATAATTTTACCGAGGGCCGATCATTTATGTATACACAATTATACCAGATCCCTTCTAAATATTATTTAAGACATAACATATTGTATAGGTTCAGATGGGGTTTGAACCCGGTTATAACTGCCTTTTATAAAATACCTCCGTATGCATAGATATACCTATATGTACATATACCTATACGTATACCTAAAACTATAGTTATGGGTTATAGTAATTGTATATCCTATATATCGAAATATAATATACTATAGTATACTGTATTAGTATACTATATAGTATATTAGTATACTATATTAGTATACTATAGTCTATATACTATATACTATATATATATACCTATATACCATATATGGTTAAACAATAATAAAAACAAAATAATAACAAAAACCTATAACAAACTGAATTTGAGAACATTCATAAGTTATGACTCCTAACCATATATGGTATATACATAAATATACTTATGTATATAGTTATTATTATGTATACCTAAAATGTCTATTTATGCCCATATAAGGATAGAAACCCCTAACTGTGAATAGCGAAACTCACAACTTTATCAAATTACAACAACCTATTTTTACTTTTGACTTTACTTTTGGCGAATTTTCGTTCGACCTCGCCTTGCAATCACCCCCTGTCGATCATTACTTTCCGGATCTCATAAATATCCTTTAGATCGGTGTCTTCTTTTAGATTGTCTATGTAAGAATACTTTTTTCTTCCGTGATTTCTCCTGCCAAACTTTGGTTCCCATAATATTAGATTCATCATTGTGGCGTAAGCAGTGACCAGCAATTCTCATTCGTCGACTAGCAATAACAGCAGTGATTAAAAGCATCTATTTCTGCTATAGAGTATTTTATTTGATATATTATCACGCCATGATACATTTAACACCATTCTAGGTAACTTAGTGTAGAAACCGTATATTTTTCTTCGTATATTCTTATCAATAGTCCAGGCTTCACTTCCGTATAATAGGATTGTCTCTATGGTTACCTTGAGAATCATGATGTTTAAATTGTTATCAAGTGTAGAGTTCCAAAATCTTTTAATTGTATGATAAACCCGCCATGCCATTACTTTTCTTATATAGATATCTTGATTTCGAGCTTTCCATCCACGAGCCTAGATATTTAAAGTTGTCGACAACTTGTAAAGCTGTATTGTGTTCTTGCGAGTATATTTAAACTGGAATGGGATTATTGAACACAATAACTTGTTTTATTTATGTTTAGCTTCAGTCCACTTTTCTCAGTTTCGATTTCAATACTTGTGATAAATTCCTGTGCTTGCTCAATTTGATTCGTAATAAAGGCAATGTTATCTGCATAGCTAATATCTGTGATTGTTACAGCTTATTTCGTCTGCTTAGTCTTTTAGTTAGCATGCAACCGAGCTCTTCTTTTCCTTTTAAAGCAGTTCTCATAGCATAATGGGTTCAGATCCGGTAGATCTACAATGGCACACATCCTTGCAATGAGAAGGTTAATTGAAGGAATTAAGAGCCATGACCTAAAAGTAGTTATTATTTTTGTTGATTTCAAAAAAGCATTTGATTGTATTGATCGCGGGAAAATGCTAACATTTTTAGCAGCATATGGTATATCATCTATCATAACCAATGCAATAGCACTTTCTATGAAAACACTGAAACGATCATTATAACACCTGATGGCGAAACAGAATTCTTCAAAATTTCAAAGGGTGTGCTACAGGGAGACACTCTAGCACCCTTCTTATTTATCATAACTCTAGACTACATAATGCGTCAAGTATTTGGTGAAAATGATCAGTCAATCTCGGTTTCTCTATAATTACTTACATCATTTAGATTACTGGATTTTGGAACAGGTATTATTTGGCATGCCGATCATGGCTTAGGTTTTTCATGGTTCATCATAACTTCATTTGCATATTTCAGAATTATTTCATCAAATTTACAATATTTTAATGCTTCAGGAGCTATGTTATCTGTACCAGCTGCCTTTCCATATATTCATTTATACTTTACTATCAGATATTCAGAAGATGTGAATTCAGTTTCTGGGATATTTAGCTCGTTTTGTGTGATAATGGTTTCTGGTATAAATTCTTCATTTTCAGGGTACAACCCATAACTCTAGTTTAATGTACACTTAAATTGTAGACAAACTCTTACTTGATTGGAAGCTTCTAATAATGAATTAAAACCCACACCTAAATATAGCTATATAGGCTAGTATTTTTATTTTACAGTTTGGGAATAACAATATTCAAATACACACTATAATAATATTACATAAACATCGTATCTGATTGGCTACTCAGAATTATGAGTCAAACCTCTAGCCAATCGGCTTTGGCGATATTATGTTCCGATTCTCTTTTCGAATAAGTGATGTTGTTAATGCGGCCCAGAATAGTCTGCATCCACTGCCCGCTGGTCAGTTTGTGTCTATAGGGGGGTGGGGTGTGGGGGGTAATGTGTCAGTTTGTGTAGGGAGGAGGGGGATAATGTGTCAGTTTGTATCTATAGGGGGGTGGGGGTAATGTGTCAGTTTGTGTAGGGAGGATGGGGGGGGGTAATGTGTCAGTTTATGTAGGGAGGGGGGTGATGGTAATGTGTCAGTTTGTGTAGGGAGGAGGGTTAATGTGTCAGTTTGTGTAGGGGGTGTGGGGGGTAATGTGTCAGTTTGTGTAGGGTGGGGGGTAATGTGCCAGGTTGTGTAGGCGGGTAGGGGGTAATGTGTCAGTTTATGTAGGGAGGGGGGTAATGTGTCAGTTTGTATCTATAGGGGTGTGGGGGGTAATGTGTCAGTTTGTGTAGGGTGGGGGGTAATGTGCCAGTTTGTGTAGGCGGGTAGGGGGTAATGTGTCAGTTTATGTAGGGAGGAGGGGGTAATGTGTCAGTTTGTGTGTGTGTTGTGAAGGAGGAATGTGTTATACATATACTAGGGATCTATAATGTTTAGGGTAGTAATGTGTCAGTTTGTATAGGAAGGGAGGGGTAATGTGTCAGTTTGTGTGTGTTGTGAAGGAGGAACGTGTCATACATACACTAGGGGTCGACAAATTCAAATAGTACTCGAGGAGTTTAAATATTGAAAATTTGGTACTCGAGAATTTCAAAAATTAGAAATATAGTTCTCATTAATATGAAAAATGAATCGATACATATTTTATATAAGTTATAATGTATAATATATTGATAAATGTTATTTAGAGAAAACATTAAAATAAGTGAAATAAATATATTATAATATATTATAATAATATTTGAAATATTCAAATAACATATAATAGACATTTGAGATATTCAAATAGCCGCATGAGTCGTGCTAGTTAATACCCACACAATAACCCATTACATGTGATTTGATATATCTCATACACACACGCCAAAACACACATACATATACGCACACATAGACCAACACACACCCACCAACATACACACACACAAAAACATACATACCAACACACCAACACACACCACCACACACCAACACAAACACACACCAACACAAACACACACCAACACACATGCACACCAACACACCAACACACATACCAACACACGCATAAACACACCAACACACACTTACACGCACACACCAACACACACACGCGAACACCAACACCCACACACACTTACACGCACACCAACACACACGTACACACGCATACACGCACACCTTCACCGTTACTACTACTACAAACGTGGCTCTCTTGTTCCAGTAGCCGGTGTCTTGTCCGTCGATGTAACGTTGCATCTGATTACGTAAGAGTATCGTAATAGTAACACGTGGGTATGACGTCATCGCATTACGTAACCAGTACGTGAGGGTAATCGCGGCGATCAATGGGGTGTAAGGGTAATGATTGGAAACACATGTCACACCCCGCCCAGCTAACAATAGTAGTTGCATAATAGCATATGTTACAATAATAGCAACATAATAGCAGCGTAATAGCATTGAACATTAATAGCAGCATAATAGACTTTATAATGGCAACATAATATCAATATAATATACTTTTAATGGCAGAATAATAGCAGCATAATAGCCATAAAAATTTATAATATCACAATGGAAACATTTGAGGCTATTATGTTATGCTATTATGCTGCTATTATGCTGATATTACCGTTAGCTGGGAATATACAATATAATAATACGTTTAAATTAATAAATCTACATAATATTTGTTGTTGAAATTGTGGTCTATTCTAGGGCGGTGCACCTCGAAGTTTAACATACAGGGGTATACGGTATACACGCGACGCGTAATAGTAGGTCATAGTTTATAACTCGTGTCACGTGGTATTAGATATTACGTAATATCACGTCATACCGCAAAGTTACGCAAGAGTAATCGTATTACTAACATGCTCTTCGTTCCAAGCCTCGCAAAATATTTGCTAATATATATATTATATATATTATATTATTTATATATATATAATATATATATAATATATATAACTACAATATTAGACTATATTCGAGATAGAGTCACATATCTATAACTATTTATGATGACGAGACAATTCGCACAAACTTGTTCCCTGGCGAGCTTCACCGACAGATCGCAGACCACGTCGTCGAATAGCCCGTGAACCCTGATCACCGATTGGTCGGCGGTCAGAGTTTCCACCCTGGCGAGAGTTTCGTTCATCTCGTGTAGATAACAATGACCTCCGTGCGATGACCTTGAAGTCTCCTGTATGCACGACTTTAGAATAATACAGGAATGCGACACGTTGCCGATACCCGACAAGAGGGTATACCGTATGTTATTAAGGCTATGCCTAGTTGGCATTGTTTACTACTAATTGCATATACTCCCGGTTTATTATATTTATATATATATATATATATATATATATATATATATATATATATATATATAGTGGATATATCTATTATATATAACTGGTAAAATGTTGATCCATATGGAAATAACAGACGATATATTTGTTTACCTTTTTTTTCGAACATAATCTTATCCACTCGGAATTTTCAACGATATTTTCTTTTATTGTATAAACCGTATTTGAGCTTAATAACGACTGTAGATTTCTTTTCGCGGGTAGATTATATTTATCTGCGTTTAAATAGATATAGAAATATCATATAAGTGGGTATTCTAGATAATTATATAATAATAAATATATATATTTTTTGTATTATATGATATATGAAATAAATATGATTTAGAATATGTTGGAATTATATATAAAAAAACAAGAATATAATTAATAAAGATATATAATATATAATTCAATATATATATATATATATATATATATATAACATATATTAGGACATTTTAAAATTACAAGTTCTTATTCAATTAATATAATCTGAAAAACAAGTAAATATAGAAAAATAAAAAAATCATTACGATCAATATAACAACGTGGCCACAATACACCTCGGAATTAATGTTATACAACTATAATTATATATATATATATATATATATATATATATATGTATATGGTATATGATATATGTTTAAATTTACCTATTGTTAGTATATTTTCATACATTATCCTCGCGTCTTTCTTCATATTTAACTACAATGGATTATGTAATTAAACAATAGAACGAGTCGAGTACGTGGTACAGCTTGTACACTTTCTACGATTCAGAGTGTGTACACAATAATGTATACACAATAATGTATAGTATACATTGTATACACAATAATGTGTACACAATCACGTCGACACGTTATTATCAAATGTTACGCGATACAACTATCGCATTATTGATTATTATGTAATAAAAGTCAATATTATATGTTTGGTAACATATTTTAAAATAGGAAATATTATATACATATATTTATATATATATATATATATATGTATACAGTATAATCCATTACAATTCGATGGACCGTCATATATTTGTAAGAAATCAAGCTGTTATATATATATATATATATATATATCTATTATAATACAGGGCGAGGGAATACCTATAGAGGAATGACAGCTTACGTGTATTTATAATAGTATACTTGTTGAAGATAATACATATATTTATTAGAATATGATTAATTTGAATGAATACTTATAAAGATTACGCTAAGTTCTGTCGTCCGAGTGTATTCGATAGTATCCTGTTACATGTAACACACTGCAGTGTCCTATAGGATCATCACCCCGACCACGCGCTACAGCATATAGGATATACAGTGAAAGTATTCTGCGGCCTACATCGTGTTCGTACTATGGCTTACATAACGTGAGCTTTTTGTTCTAATGAAACCGCCCGTTTACGATACCCCGCGCCAACCAACCCTAGTGTACACGCTGGCCGCCAGGTGTAGACAGCGCAGGTGTTCCGGCTGTCTTTGCAGAGCTACGCGTAACCAAGGTAACGCGTCTCGGTCACGCCCTTCGTCTGTTAGATACTGACCGGGGTGGTCAATGTGGAGTTAGCGCGGTGTAGGGTACTAGTGGTGGTGCTAATGGTGGTGCTTATGCAGTGGATATGATGTTAACTGATTATTTATAACTTGTATATATTTATACATGCATATATACGTCCTATAACTATCCATTATACAGCTTACCTATAAATATATATATATATATATATATATATATATATATATATATATATATATATACACGTATACGACGTATAACATACGTATATACTAATATTAAAATGTTCACGATTTAATGATTTTCATGACTTAAAGTAATTACAATTGAGCAATTATACTATATATATATGTACATTTCATGTATAACATACATGACATGTACATTGTATGTCCATGTATACATTTATACATTTATATAAATATATATATATTATATATAAGAAATATTCACCTTAGCTATTTCTAGAACTTCGTCGAACGACATTCCCCTGACCTTGAAATCGGCTACGTGGCCTTCTGCGAGGTGTTCGGCTCTCAGCGAATAGAAGTCCTACGATGACGTCATAAAGGTCATTGCATTACAATCACGTGACACCTAGCGGGCACACACATACTATATAACCTACAGACTAGTGAATATTCACTGTATATTGAATTGAATTGAATAGTGTTTATTGAGTAGAAATAAAATATAATTAAGTATATACAATTTCTGCTCAGCGGAGAGTACCAGAGATTATCTTGTAATCTATACTCACAACGAGGGTACCCCCGAATTATATATATATACCATTACTTAGGAATATATATATTATATATAATAATAATAATATTCATTAGAAGAATTTTGTTTGTTTTCTGTTTCGTGTTCTAATTTATAATATTAATAAGATTTTTTCTTCTAAAGGTATTTAACATAATATAGTATATTTTCTGTAATTGTCGCCCTTTCACACACACACACATACACACACATACACACATACACACACACACACATATATATATATATACAATATCGTATACTTATTGTTTGCTTAGTCTTTAATAACGTGTGGATTTATAGTTAGCACATATTAAAACTTTATACTTTGGAGTTTTCATTTGCTTAAATATTTTATTTAAATAACAAATCTATAGATAATAGATATTTAATAGTTACATACGTAGATTTATAGTTTGCCGATTAATTATAGATAGGGGCGCTGCAACAGGGGGGACGGAGGTATGCCACCAACTTTAAAATCTAGGGGACCCCCTATATATTGGACCCCGCCCCACTTTTACCACAACATTTATTTTGATTGGTTGATCCACCTACGTACACAATCGTTCCAGCGCCCCTAGATATACATTCACAAAAATATCCTAGTCATTTCCACAAGGTAGCCTAGTAATTTATGAAATAAGCTAGTCATTTTTATAAATGACTAGCTTGTACACATATCATTTCTTATAAGCTAGTATTTTTACAAATATGTATTATCCGCGTATACTTTACCTATAGGTAAACTACACATCTATACGTAACCACGGTTACATGGACAACAACGATTGGTTGAGCCGTCATACACGTGACCTGCACTAGACCACGTGACTTACCTGTATTCCTATCAGATCTTTCAACGCGTTAGACATGTCCGCCTCGTGACCGATGATCTGGCGATATTTTCGGAACGAAGCCGATAATTCTAGAATCGGTGTGTGTCAGGCGGTCACGCATCAATGAACACGACACCGCACACTCGCACATACTACGCATTAACGGTAACTTAACGAACACATCGAGTGACGTATGTATTAATACTTGATATTCACGTATAGATAAGGACGGGACATCCGATTACGAGTTGTATTCGCAACTTCTATTGTATATATTGTATACTATATATAGTATGTATATAATATAATATACTATGTATACTATATATATATATATATATATATATATATATATATATAATACTATAGTAGTGCGATTGCATGGCTGCGGTGCCCCTAGGGGCTCCATCGAGTTAACTTTTTATTAGAAAACGCATCATATTCAACATATTATTGGTTTGTACAGTGTACAGTGTACAGTGTACACTGTACACTGTACACTGTACACGTATACGTATAAGACAAACAACGAGCATAAGCGCGGGAACGAAGTTTAAATCTCACAATGCGACTGGTCGCAGTCACAATGTAATAATACATATCACATCTATTCTAATGCTATCGATATAAACTGTTCTTAATATTACTATAGCGATGTACATTAGCTGGAGAAAGTAGCACATGCGCAGTGACGATCTTATTGATTGACGTTAACCTAGCGATGATTATAATCGCTATTGTTATATAACCATTCGTTACGACCTTGACATTTAACCTTTCATTATGACCTCAGTGTTTAATCATTCACTATGACTTTGGGTTTAATCTATCATTATTACCTGATATTTCACCTTTCACTATGATCTTGGGTTTAATCTATCATTATGGCCTTGGGTTTGACATTTCATTATGACCTTGGGTTTAACCTTTCATGATGATGAACATATCGGAGTGTTGCTCGATAAGATCCAGCAGTTCTATCCACACGTAATGCAGTCTTCGCCTCAGCCGGAACAGAGATATCGGATCCTGTATCGTGAACGACGTCCTCCAATGAGGTTCTCGAGAAGTAGGCGAGTGGGCGTGGTCTAAAGCGTGCGTTATTCTCACTTCTTCTAGCATCCTTGACGTGGTGGTGGCATCGATATAAAGAAAGTGGATAAACAATTGAATGTAGTGTATGGCACTATCCGCTACGAGCGCTGCAGTCGAAACCCACTATCTGGCCCACTACTTTTTATTTATAATAATATGTATTTATCATATATATATATTGATAATCACTACCAATGTTAATGTACTATCTATACTAAAAATAAAATTATATATTTAAAATACATAATATCAACATTCCTCGTAATTTTGTGTATTTAAATTGAAGATATAATACTATTTTATTGATTTTATTGATATTTATAATTTAAATCCATTAATATAGATAGAAGTCACTTAAATCTATTTCGACGAAAAGACTACTGTTTTGATATTTGACATATATAATATGACTAATATCCAATCTAAATCACTGATACCATTTTGTAAATTTATCGATAAAAGTGTCATTCACGTGTCTATCTTTTACATGCATTGCGTGCGTCAATTGCTTATCCACTTTCTTTATATCGGTGGTGGTGGTGTTTACAAGTTACACGTATGCATTATTTTATTATTAGGGGATATGCTAGTTATTGTTGTCAATGTAATTAGTTAGATATTTATTTGTTGATAATTCTATAACTCGTGAAATAATTAAGATATTTACATTAATTTAATTATATTTATAAATATAACGTTAATAATACTACTGAATATTGTAATAATCGAAATACTAGTTTTGAAAATATTTACATTTAAAAAAGGGTAATACATGTATAAAAACTGATTCATATTTATAAAATATATAATAATCTCTATATCTAATTGCAAAGATTTCCATTATATATAATAAAGATATAATAATAGACATAGGTTCTACTACCTATTCCACCCACTGTGCACATTGACGAATATATACTTATTAACCTAACAATGGAATATTGTAAGCGAACAAATAGTATTCCGAAATAATCGCGATGTTAATTAACCATAGTTATTATGTCGATACGTTCATATGAGACGACGTTATATTATAACATCTTATGTTTAACACGTCCATTATATCATATTATATTTATATTTATGTATTATATTATCTATTATAATTATGGTTATTAATGTGGTTACATAACATAGGCTATAGCTCGGTATACGGTGCTTTACAATTGATATGACGTCATATGATTTAAGTTTTAGTGTACGTTAGTAGTACACAGTGTACCGTACACTAGTGTATACCGTACAGTGTACACTAGTAGCTATAGTAGCTAAACGGGTTAGGCGAGTTATAGCGTGAATATGAGATGAACGAATGAATCGGCTTACGTGAGACAATGTCTAAAGAGAATCAGTGAAATCGATTAGCCTTTTTAATTCGATATCTCCTAATAGTAGTATAATATTAATATATATATATATATATATATAAATAAATATATATAGCGTATATATAGCGTATATATAAGGGTCGTGGATAGCTAATCTATAAATAGTAACGGTGGTACCTCACACGTAAGCAGGTCTATTCGCGCGCTACACACAGGTACTATAGTACAGGTACTATGATACTATAGTACAGATACTATAGTCACGTGATACCGACCTCGCTACATCCGGTTGCGGCGTGTCGTGTTCCAGCCGCATGACCTTGTCCTTGTTCACGATGAACTCGCACAGACTTAGCATGTCTCCTGTCGTGTAATCGGATCTCGATTACGTCATAGGCTATGACTCATAGCTACATAACTATGACGTCACTATTGCGTCACTACAGGAATACCATCTAGGAAAGAGTTACTGATTACGTAGAAATACGTACATACTATAATGTCATGCTTGAGTGATTTTATCGTACTACACTATTGACCAGTATGAATGAATTATGAATGAATTATATTTATTTTACTTGTATAATATAAAAATATTAATAATTAATACACATGGCATATGTATACAATATAATATAGTTAAATAACGAGTAAAAAAGGAACCCTTTAATAGCAATATGCTTTCGAGAAAGGATTCCACACAGAGTAGGACACGGAGTACATATTTTAATTCGATATGCAAATCAATGCGATTTTTTTTAATGATTTTATTACGATTATATTAAAATAGTAATATATTATGTAATAGATTACGTAATATTATGTGTATACACATTATATTATTTGAATGACATAAATAATATAGAAATAAATCTTGAAATTCAAACAGATTTTATAAATAAATTCGTATTTTTAATAACATATTTTATGATTAAAGAATCTTTGAAATCATTGAAATATAAGTGAATACCACTGACACATATCTAATTCGGAATTACCATTACAGAGATTACGACAAGATAATCTGTCCTTGGTATTAAGTAGGTACTATTCTCGCACCCATTAGATAGGACATGATTTAATTTCATTATCATTAAAAGATACGTCTAAGTACTTGAATGTGTATACGTTGTTAATATATGCAATTATATACACTGTATATAATGGTATACTATACAGTATAATATATATATATATATATATATATATATGAAATAATTGGTAAAAAGAATTCGAACAGCGCAAAACTAAAAGCATCTAACAATGGAGAGAGAATCATACTCTGTCATAACTATTTCCAAGAACTGATCGAAAGTCCACTTAACATAACTTATGATGACGAAGATATACCCCAGCAAATCATAACAGTAGATTTAAATACTTATTAAAAAGAAGTTAATAAAGGAATTTTAATAAGATTTTCGAACATTCTGATTTAAAAGTATTAAATTAATCTCCGATATCGTAAGATATATTAAATCTGCTATTATTGTTTGCTGGGAAAATATATTTTAATTGTGGAGATTATTTAATCAGAATTAAATCAGGCTTTAATACTTAATTATTAAATCAGTAGAAATATGTTTTAAAAACTTATAAATCAGTTGGATCAAAGTAGATTTGTAATCAGAATGTTCGAAAATCTGATTAAAATTGCTTTATAAACTGCTTTAATAAGTATTTAAATCTGTTGTTATGGTTTGCTGGGAATTACTACCAATACATAATGAGTTGAATATCAAAAAATGTATGGTCACTATAAAATAACTTAACAATACAATTAAAAGAATCAATAATGGCAAAGCTTGCTGCTTAGATGAAATCCCAGCTGAAGTTTGGAAACTGATAGAATTTTAAAATATGTTGCTAAATTTCTGTAACAGCGTATATTCTCAAAATCAAATAAGAATATGGACTGAAGGATGTCTTTTACAGTTCCCGAAGAAATGAGACATTTCTCAGGCCAACAATTATAGAGGAATAACCCTAACGTCCATTACAGCAACATTTTATAATTTGATGCTCTTAAATCGCTCTAGAAATCGAAGTTATCCTACGGAAAAATCAGAACGGATTCCGCCAGAATAAATCAACTACAGGACAACACAAATTAGAGAACATGGGCTGCGTTTCTCGGGACATTGTTGGCGAAGCAGAGAAGCACCGGTATCAGCGAAGTGCTTCTGTGGGAACCTCTACATGGGCAAGAAAAGATGGACGGCCGCAGAAGACGTATACCGCACAACTTAGGTACTACAGCGAATGCACTACAGGCTAACTGAAGACGGCGATGGGAGACAGAGATGAATTGAGTCATGCTGACCAAGCTCGATCTGGTAATATAAATATATATATATATATATATATATATATATATATATATATATATATTGTACACCTATGTACATATATTGTATACATATGCAAATTTAATAAATTAAATAAAATGTAAAATCGTTTTAAAGATCAAAGACATTAACTTGCTTACCACGGTACGCCCTATGCTATGTATACACATACGTATGCAGTAAGCACGTCCACACATACGCTTAGTGGGCGCCCTATAACCGCGCATACGTGTACGCGCATGACTACGTCGAGGTTAACGGTGACTCATCGCTAGCCGCGTCACGTGATTACCTTCGAGTTCTAGCAGCCGTTCCGTGTACAGCACCGAGTTCCAGTGCGACGACAGCTCACCTCCGGTCACGCTGCCCACCCACGTCGTCGCTAGTAGCGCCACCTGTACCAGTGCTAGTGGTGCTGGGACTCTGAGCGGGGTGTAGCTACGGCTGAACATCATCCTCTTCCTCAACCACGTGTGTGTTACGTACTTGTGTGACGTCACCACAATCTCGCGTTATCTCGTTTGTCCGTATCGCGATAGTAACAGTAGTAGTAGTAATAGTAGTAGTAGTAGTAGTAGTAGTAGTAGTAGTAGTAGTTGTAGTAGTAATAGTAGTAGTAGTAGTAGTAGTAGTAGTAGTAGTTGTAGTAGTAATAGTAGTAGTAGTAGTAGTAGTGGTAGTAGTTGTAGTAGTAGTAGTAGTAGTAGTAGTAGTAGTAGTAGTAGTAGTGGTAGTAGTTGTAGTAGTAGTAGTAGTAGTAGTGGTAGTAGTATCTACAATAGATGTATTCTAGTATCCGTGTGACCTATCCTTGTTTACTAGTAGTCCAGTAGCGTAGAAGCGGGTACTAGTATACTAGTGTATCAATAGAACGTTCTAGAACTTAGAACTAGGCTACGGTACAGCGACTGGTTACGGACAGTGGCGACACCTCTCGACGGCGTCGTTCACTAGATAATCACGTGACCGTGACACGTGGCGACATCTAGGCACGAGTGTAACACGTGCGGTGCGATTACGTCACTTATCGACTCGCGGTGACGTAATCGTGTACGGTGTTACGTAACGCTAAGCTGTCAATCATGTCCGTCTGTGATCGTGGTGTAGTAGGGGAGAATACCCGATCGTGGACCACCTAAACTCAAACGTGAATATCTTTTTTAATATTTAATTTTTAACCATTTTTTTTTGTATAATGTTAATATCATATTAACATATGATAATCTATCATATAATCCAAAGGTGGTAATACAAAATATTCCTTATTAAAAAGTTATTAGGATTCATATTAAACTGCCATTATCCCAAAAGTTACCTATGCTATAGCACTGTATGCACTATAGTGCCTGAATACGTAATGGAATATGATAGAGTCCGATAGTTATATCAAAGATTTTGCGAAGCTAAGATATATAACACTCCTAATGCATGAAACGTAATTTAGTAATACTCAATGCCGCTGCTAGCAGTAGTATCGAAATCACTGAAATATAGTTAGGTTCGGCTCTGTTTTCATACAACAATATTTTCATTGATCTATTAAATTACATTGAATATAAATTAGCTTTTACTCATTAAATATATACTTATAGCATTTAAAACATACATATAGGGGAAAGTCTCCGATTACCGACCCCCTCCTAATACCGACCCCCTCTCGTATCTCAGTAACTATAAGAGATATCAAAAAAGTATATATATACATGAACTGTTAGTAATTTAATGATAAATAATAATAAGTATTTTGTTTAAAAAAATATGTAATCCTACAATTGTTATTTGATCAAATGTAATATTCCGTTTTTACTTTTTAAATATTTGAATAATAACTTTTTTTAAATCATTGTAAATACATTATTAATTAAAAGATAACTTAATTTTTTGCATAATATTTTAGATCAATACAATTTTTATAACTATTAGAAAAATGATTTAATTTGAATACATATTAACCAATATATCTGAATTATAGCAACCCATATTATTTTCCTATTACCGACCCCCTAAATTACCCTACTACCGACCCCATGTGATTTCTGATATCCAATCAAAATAGATCCGTATTTTACTTTAAAATATGTCGTAAATTGTTTATGTATCATTGATATAGATTTAGGATTCATGATTCCAGTTTAGTATATACATACTGATTAATAAGTAATTATTAAATAATAATATACACTATTTTAATAAACCTAATTACTATAAAGTTTAAATTTAAATTTAATATTACTATTAAAACATAAATTCAATAAAAAATAAATTGCGTGCATATTATAATTAATTAAATGTCGTAAATCTACTATTTTTATTGGATATTATAATACTACAATTATTTATACCATTATTATTTTAGGGGGTCGGTAATAGGATAAAGGGTCGGTATTAGGCACATGTATCCGATTTCCGACCTCCCTGTTTATTCTTGTAAATATAATTATATCAAACATTTAAAATAGTCACATTATTCATTGCCATAATATTACCCTAATTAAAAAATGTCATATAAATATATTTAATATTGAATAAGTTATTACAAATAATAATTTATGGGTCGGTAATCAGAGGCTTTCCCCTAAGATTTGTTTGTTATATATTAGTAATGAACACTTAGTTTTCATCATATACATATTAATTTAAAGCATATTATTTAAAATTTTAAAAGTGTATAGTTTGATATAAATTTACATTATAAACAACACATAGTTCTAAAAGTAACCCGCTATAGGTGGCACTGGGGTATTTTGTATTTAAATTCGAATTACACGATTTCGCGTAAGTGTTATATCTTTCCTTAGAACAATCTGTGGTTATATGGATGGGTTATAGTGAGATGTTGGTATATCTTTACCGTCACAAAACTGATAATAGCTGAAACCCCATGGGTTATATATAAACGGGGTATCTCACTACAAGTATTTCCGGCAAATTGCCGGAAATATTGTAACTTTAAAACCATTTTCTATCAAGTTGTAATGGGATACCTCCTATAAAGTTACTATATTTCAGGCAAGTTGCCGGAAAGTAAATGGGTTTCCCACTACAATTGTAGTTAACTTGACATAAATTAATTTGAGTATGGGTTTTAATACACGATTAAAATCTTGAAAACTGGTTATGGGTTGTTGTGATTCTATGGTTACGAGTTACAGAATATATCATGTGTATCTACAGTAGGTTATGGTATTGTGTATAATTGTGTGGTTCTGTCACATCAAACGGGTGCATTAAGCCGAATCAGATTGGTAATTTGTGTTATAAATATTGACAATCGTATCTTGTATTAAATGGATTAATTTATATAATTTTTTAAATAATTCAAGAATTTTAAATGTTAAGTTTTGTTTTCGAATTATATTTCGGAATTAATTTTCTTGATAACGTGGTTATCCTAATTCTTCGATCACGATCAAGAGGATCAGATTAAAGAGTTCCTGGTAATAATTGAATGACTCACTCTGCGTGTGACCAGGACATTCGTTGAAATTAAAAATTGGAATATTCTCCAAACCGAAACTCTTCAGTTCTTCTGTAGTCCGCTCTTTCATCAGGATATATTCCAGCCAACGATCAGCATATATGCATATATGCATGTACCCTATAGGGTACTATTATTTACAATTCAACATAGTTAGTTGCCTCATAATTAACCGTAGACTTAGCTGACGACTATTTATTCATTATTCCTACGTGCTATAATAATGCGTCTAACAGCATCTAGTCTAACTGCAGGTTTCTTGTCATGCGCACACTAAGAGTGATTTAATTTTAAAGATCCTAAACCGGCATATTAGATTCTATAGATATGATGCTCATGATACTATTGTATTAAACCATATTCATTTTGGTTCATTATTGGTGGTGCGCCGGAGGTTTTAAAAAACAAAATTATTAAAAAAAAAAAAATCTCGAAATGTCGTTATTCCTATGTAATTGTATTGTATATGTTTATAAATAAATGTCCTTGAGGAAATTTATTTGAATTCTGTACATTTTATTTGTATTGTATTGTAATGGGTATATATATAATAAAGAGTACTTTTTTTAAATACTATATTCTTCTAATAGATAACATTAATATATAGTAAATATTATCTATAGTATCCCTAATTACAATATTAGTTATTAGATAATTAATTTAAACAATAAAATAAATTTTATATATATACAAATTTTCTAAAAAATTAGCCACTTTGACTATTTATTAAAATTATAAAGAGTTATTTTTTTAAATTTATAATACTTGTACGTTAACATATAACATCTTAAGATGAAGTAGAAAAAAAAAAAAAAAAAAAATCTTAAAATGTGTAAAGGTACCAATCCACAGAAAAAATGGTCATTTTTTGATGATTTTTAACAAAATTAAAGAAATACCAGGGTAGTTATTATTTTTTCGGCCAAATTGTAATATATAGTGATTAATTAATTGTTTTTTTTTGTTATATATAATATAAATTGATAAAATATAACAATTCTGTACACAATTATGAGAGGTCAAAAAAAATTCTGGAAAATCCTATAATTTAAAAAAAAATCCTAGAAATAAAATTAATTTTGTTATGAATTTATAATATTCAAAGGAACTATACACATTACACATATTCTGAAAATGTCATGATTGTAGCTTAATTATAACTGTGAAAAATATACATATTTATGTTTTTTTGGTATTCTCCTATCTATTCCCATGTTAAATGTTGTTAAATTTGACCAGCCTGGCATATGTACAATATTGACCTAAATTAAAAAAAAAAATTGTTAGTGTATTCTCTATACTCATATTTTGATGTTCCAAATGCCGGTAAGGAATCGATAACCAATAGCATGTTTAAAATCACTCTTAGCGCACACTGCAGTAGAACTATTCTAACCGGATGTAATGCGTGTAGGTTATCACCTCGAAACATATCGATGTTATTTCTGGCATATTCTGAGACACGAAGAAGGAAATCACCTCAACAAAATGGCGTAGCGAACGTTTACAATCAATAAGATATTAAATAAATCAATAATACTCGCCGTGAATTATCGATTTATTCAATACCCAATTACGTCTACATTTCATCTTTATCTTACAATGTATGTGGATACATAATCAACGTGGAGAGTCGTGTCTAGCGATGAAGATAACATATACCTCCTATATAGGTCAATAGATGTCGAGGTCAGATAGGAGGTCAATTGTGGAGGGGGTTTGTTTCTAAGGTATGGCGAGTTAGTAAGTTAAAGCAGCGCATATACGTGGGCTCCACCCTTAACCCCCACCCCATCCCGGTATGTGCCTTTGGGGGGGGGGGGGTACATGAGGGGTGTACGCGATGCTAGGGGCTCAGTTGTTTCGAGAACATAAATTGTCCTAGGATTACGCTAAGACCATATTTAACATTACGGAGATAGCCAAGGAATGTCCTATAGGATACTTTATGTTATCAGAATAACTGCGCTAGATGTGGAGACTATTGCGGGATTGAGGCGGCGGGAGTGGTGCATCGATTGAAGAGTGCAATCGTGGTGTTATAGCAGTGACATATAGGGGGTAATATAGGGGTAATAGAGGGGTAATAGAGGAAGCGAGTAAAGTGGTGGGACTGGTTAATATATAGCGAGGGTAATGAAGTAGATGGATAATGATGTATGTCCAGTGGATATTGTCTAAAATAGGTAAGTAATCTTTAATAATCGTATCTTTAACAACAATAGATGTTTCGTTTATGTTTACGGTAAATGTAAAACGCTTGAATTTCAAATTATTCTTTGTTTATTCCAATCAAGTATGTTATCGTGGTAAATATTTATACTTTAGTTTTTCCACTAGGGGAGGGAAGGGGGTAGTGGCCGATAATTAATATGCCTTAGAGGATTTCTAATATATCGATAAATACTGAATTTTAGTCTCTTCTTTTTTTGAATTAACTAGATATCATATAGTTCTAGAATACCGTGATTTCACTTTTATATATAAAGTGTTTATCCTAATAATATAAACGCTTGATTAGGCATTAAAAAAAGACTAAAATAAGGCAATGGTCTGGTAGTGGCCGCTAGTACCAGACAATGCGATAGGTGTCTCGTAATGTATTCGATTTATATATTTTTAATTATGTAATATTACATAATTATATTTATGATACATACGCACCTTATTTGATTCAATGATTTAATTATATATACACATAACAAAAAATGATTATATAATAAATTAGAGTAATTAATTAATTATTTAAAAAAAAATTTACTATATATTATAGATATTTGGGTTATCTAAATATTGTATATAGAACTTTTTATCCTATCAAGCACCATTTGAGCGATACTTAAAACGGCCACTACCCCCTTCCCTCCCCATATATATGTTGACAATGTATTTAATACAATAGATAGAAGTTAAAGTTAGGTGCGAATATATTTTACGTGACTAACTTAATTTATCTCCAGCAGTTAGATGTACTACTACTTGTTTTGTTAAATAGTTAAAAGTAAAATAATAAAATGAATATACACATTCACCATATAGTTATATTTTATATTAATATTTAACAATATATTGTTATAACCCTATATTTATGGTTATAAGTTATAAGTTATAGGTTATAAGTTATAACCCTACATTTATTTAATTAATAAATTATATTTATGAAGTATATAAATAGTAAGTAAATCGTAGTATTTTGTACAGTTTATTATTATTGCAAGCAAATGTATTGTTTTCTAATAATACATTATTATTATGCCATTATATCGTAATGATAATTAAGGTTGGATACACAAACACAATCAGATAATACATTTGTACTCCAGTCACGTATAATTATGTAGAATAGGTTCTTGTTCAGGATTATTGAAGACAAGATATATTTCTCTGTGCTCGTGTACCTAGATCCGTGAGTCACAATCCCAACTTTACAGCAAGGCGAGCTATATTGCGTTATCCACATGATTGTATCTACGGAATAGAGGAGTTTATTATGTGAATGTGTATACGTAATATGTGCACATCTGTTATCATTGTCTACATACCTTATTGTTCTTGTTAATCAATTGTTCTTTCTGATTATATGTGTACATTAATTAGTGAACATTACATAAGTAACATGACCCTCAATAGTTGCAAATATAATAATAAAATTACACTAAATGTCAGATAACTAGAACTATAGGTATATAATCTATTGTTTAACTTATTGTTTAAATATGGTTGTCAATAAATCATAAATTAATGATTAATTGATAAGTAATGTGTGTTTATTTATAAATAAAAATTAAATAAAAATTAATTAAATAATACATACACTACTTAACATAATACATAACATATAACACATATTATGTACATTACACAGTATTAATAACATATATGTTATTAGTTATTTTAATATAGTACTTATATTGTATATATATATATATATATATATATATATATATAATATTTATAATAATATTTATTTATTGAAATCTTATATGTATATTGAATACAATAAAAATAGCGGATACAAATGGAGCCTCTAAGAAATCATAGACTTATACACGTTATAAATAAGTGTGTGGAGTATTTTACTATAACTAAATGTTTATATTGGTATTACTACGGCAGTATTTGTTTTCTTGTGTTTTTATTTATAGTTTATTAAGTTCTTGATAAACACAAGAGATAAATAAGAACTGCCTGGAGTCGAACTGGGACCTATGGCTTACTAGATTTTGGTTATCCCAATGAGTCATAGGCCCCAAACAAGATATATATATATATATATATATATATATATATATATATTGAGTCAGATGACGAAGATACCAGGTCAGATAATAGGGGATCTATTCAATATAACTGTGGTTACCTATAACCAGTTGTTTAATGTACGTATATGTGTATTACGTATATATACATTACTATTTATTATTTGTATTTGAATAGCAATAATAATAAAGAAAGCGAATATAACGCTGATTAAACATTACTTTAAATAAATAAAGTGTGTACAACTAATTAAAATCATGCTGATAACAAATCCATTTAAATAACAAAGGGTGTTTGCTGATAATAAAGGACACATTAAAATATATTCTATTTAATGGAGTGATAATGTAATAACATATTTCTAAAGATCAGGAAATACGTTGAAACTAATATCTATTTTAGTGAACTTTGTTACAAATGTTGTATACAACTTTAGTACGGTTATATATATATATATATATATATATATAGGATATATAACATTATAAATATGTGCAAATAATATAAAGTAATCTAATTATAAATATATTATAAATACTATATTTATATACCTATACACTGTAGTAAAATACTGATACAATAGATGGCTGATATTGGAGATCTAACTAATAAATGCGAAGAATCCATGTATATACATAACTGTGTGTATATATGCATAGTATACTACATAACATATAATACAGTATTATTAAATATTACATGTTTTTAGTTGTTTTAATATAGTACTTATAGAGTATATATAAATACAACAACATATAACCTACTGTAATACTGTACTACCGTAAACAACTTATATCCTAATTTAAAGTAACTGTGTTTCGTTTTATTATATATATATAATTGAGTGTTTCAATTTGTTTATATTTAAGTTGAATGCTGACAATATGATTTGTAAATTAAATTATGCATTTACTCTCTAAATAGTTTCAAAATAATGTGTATTATGATATTAATATCATAATTTAAAAAAGTGGAATTATTGTATATAATAATGTAACAAATAACTGGTAACTATAAATCGGATCGGGGAATAGATTACGATGACAGTCACTGCAATACTCGACGTAATACCAATGAGAATAGGGGCTGCGATAAGGGTTCCGATCTGGTCAATCAACCTCTTCTCACGGGTCCATGGTTTACGTCCCCAGAATGTACACCCCGATGCACTGAGGTAATGTAGATCGCTGACTTCCTTCGTACAGAGCCAACAGAACTCTACGCCACATACGGAACATCGCGTGTGTTTACATGACCCGTCCTTTATCTTCTCGATGAACCGAGTGCATTGTGGGCGTGGCTTTAGATGTTCATTAGAGTGGTAGCTGTTTGTCTCGATTAGCTACTTCTTGCGGCCTACTTCGCCAGTTACATTCGGATGCCATTTTAGTAAATAACTATAACTAAATATAATATTGTCATAGAATAATTTTCGTTTCATTATTGATATAGAATTGTAACCGCAACTATCAATTAAACTCGTTGAATACGAGTAAGCCTATCGAACGTGTACGTAACGGAAGAAGAAGATTCTCTTTACGAAGGATATTCTGTAGAAGACCGTCGACTCGTTTCACTTTACCTTCAATAAGGACCGCTGTTTCCGATAGAAACAAAACCCTCACGGACGCCCTAAACACAATCATCCTTCTGTGATTGGTTGGATACTCGACGACGAGGGTTTCCTGAACAAGTACGAGATCTTCACGATCAGACGCGTTTTAGTCGTAGATCCTGACGCCAGGTGGTGTACTGATCCTGATTGTGGATGTGACTGCCAAAGACCCGTATGTAATACGAGTTTCTGCTTTAATTGCGAACTAAAACGGCATCCGAATATAACTCGCGAAGTAGGCCGCAAGAAGTACCTAATCGAGACAAACAGCCACCACTCTAACGAACATCTAAAGCCACGCCCACAATACACTCGGTTCATCGAGAAGATAAAGGACGGGTCATGTAAACACACGCGATATTCCGTATGTGGCGTAGAGTTATGTTGGCTCTGTATGAAGGAAGTCACCGATCTACATTACCTCAGTGCATCGGGGTGTACATTCTGGGGACGTAAACCATGGACCCGTGAGAAGAGGTTGATTGACCAGATCGGAACCCTTATCGCAGCCCCATTCTCATTGGTATTGCGTCGAGTATTGCAATGCTTGTCATCGTAATCTATTCCTCGATCTGGGTGGCGAAAAATATTGAAAATGAAATTTAAAACTAAATATAGACGTAAGTTTATGACTACCTTAGGATTAGCTGGTACAGTTCTTGCCTCTCCACTAATTGCCGCTATTTCGATAGGACTTGGTGTACCTTTAATATTTTGCTATATCTATATCGTGACCCCCCGTGACCCCCTATGATCAAAGATTGTAAGTCCGTACAACAGGATGAAAACTAGGATCTCTCGCCAGTAGAAGAAAAACCTATGGTAGACTCTCAAGATAAAGCATTGTCTATTACGGACTCAGTTGGAGTGATTAAGATCAAAAGCCATACCGATAATAGTATCCACAGCGTGGAGAATAGAAGATGTTCTAGTGTGGATTCTGTTGGAATGTTAGACACTGCCTCAACCTAAGCATTAGCTGGATCATTATATACAAGAGATAGGGATTCGATAGGAATACATGATTACATTTACATATACTTATATATACATATATTATGAATATTATATTTGTGTGATAACATATTAATATGAACATATTCTGCACATAATATGTTCATAATAATATGTTGTCAAATAAATATTTATAGGAAAATTATATTTGAGTTATAACATATTAATATGAACATATTATACTCATAATATGTTCATAATAATATGTTGTAAAATAAATATTTATAGAAAAATTATATTTGAGTTATAACATATTAATACACAAATCAAATACCTCAACACACAATTCAAATACGACGAAAATGCTCTGCAAGAATTTGACTCAGTAGATGTTAATAATGAAAACATACCGCCAATAACTGAACAAGAAGTTAAGTACTCAATAAAACAGCTAGCCAACAGAAAGTCACATGGGGTTGATGGAATAACTTCTGAATTGATAAAAGCTGGAGGTGATATTATGACTAAAACACTAAAAAACCAGTTTAATAAAATAATTGTGACAGAGAATTCACCAAATGATTGCTCTAAGATGATAATACACCAATCCATAAAAGAGGTGACAAACTGAACACCGCAAACTATAGAGCCATTGCACTATTACCAATACCAGGTAAAATATTTAGCAAAATATTGATGAACAGTTGCTCGCACATAATTAAATCATCAATTAGTGACTCTCAATTCGGTTTTAGGCCTGGCAGAGGAACCACGGATGCAATATTTATTATAAGGAAGTTGATCGAGAAAGCAAAAGAGCACCAAATACCGCTCAATTTCCATTTTATTGATTTTAAAGCAGCATTTGACACTATTTGGAGAGAGGCACATTGGAAGATGCTGCTTAAGATAGGTATCCCAAATAAACTTGTTGAGATAATCAAAAATCTCTATGATAACACGGAATTCTCCATACTAGCTGGAGGAGAACTAACGGACTGGTTCCCAGTTAATATTGGCGTGAGACAATGCTGTATTATGTCACCAAGCTTATTCAACATATTCCTGGAATATGTAATGAAGGGTGTTAAAAGTTAAAACCGTTACTTTCAATTAAACGAAAATATGTCTGTTGATATCAGATACGCAGACGATACGACACTCATATCTGCTGTATTCGAAAAACTGCAACTATCTACATTGGAACTTGAACAAGCTTGCCAACAATGGGGTTTGAAGATAAATCCTCTTAAATGCGCAATAATGACACCAGATAGCAATGCTGAAATTGAAATCGACAACAACGTGGTTCCCAAAGTTTCCAAGTTCAAATTTCTGGGTAGTCTTGTTCCAGACTGCTCCTCAGATGTTCAACACCGAATATTAATGGCATCACAAGCATTCGGTCGACTAAGAACGATATGGTCATCAAAAGACGTATCAATAAAGCTTAAGACTAGACTACGGATCACTCATGCTGCCGATTGCCACATACGATTCAGAGTCATGGACTACAAGATGAAAGGAAATCGATGCGATACTAGTGTTTGAAATGAAATGCCGTAGAGCTATACTCATGATTACTAGGTCTGACAGACTCAGAAACATCATGATACGAAAGAAACTAAACATAAGCGAAACGATAGAAGACATCGTTCTTAAAAGAAGACTTCGCTGGTTTGGTCATGTTGTCAGGAATACGTCAACACTAAATTCCAGCTACAAGCTGGATTTCAACAAAAAGAGACCAAGAGGACGCCCGCCAAAAAAAGTGTCTGATGGCATAAGGGAACAGTGAATATTTATTTAACAACATATTAATATGAACATATTATGTGCATAATATATTCATATCAATATGTCTTACTTGACTTAAATGTGTAGGATTAGCGTCCCTTTGCTTTCCACATGAATACATAATTTCTGAAGGCATCTCGTCTTTGGCTCGATTCTCTATATGTAATAGTTCCCAGATCGGGGAATAGAATATGATGGCAAGCTAATACTCAATGCAATAACAATGAGAATGAGGGCTCCGATAAGGGTTCCGATCTGGTCAATCACCCTCTTCTCACGGGTCCATGGTTTACGTCCCCAGAATGTACACCCCGATGCACTGAGGTAATGTAGATCGGTGACTTCCTTCGTACAGAGCCAACAGAACTCTACGCCACATACGGAATATCGCGTGTTTTTACATGACCCGTCCTTTATCTTCTCGATGAACCGAGTGCATTGTGGGCGTGGCTTTAGATGTTCATTAGAGTGGTAGCTGTTTGTCTCGATTAGCTACTTCTTGCGGCCTACTTCGTAAGTTATATTCGGATGCTATTTTAGTAAATAACTATAACTAAATATAATATTGTCATAGAATAATTTAATTTTCGTTTCATTATTGATATAGAATTGTAACCGCAACTATCAATTAAACTCGTTGAATACGAGTAAGCCTATCGAACGTGTACGTAACGGAAGAAGAAGATTCACTTTACGAAGGATATTCTGTAGAAGACCGTCGACTCGTTTCACTTTACCTTCAATAAGGACCGCTGTTTCCGATAGAAACAAAACCCTCACGGACGCCCTAAACACAATCATCCTTCCGTGATTGGTTGGATACTCGACGACGAGGGTCTCCTGAACAAGTACGAGATTTTCACGATCAGACGCGTTTTAGTCGTAGATCCTGACGCCAGGTGTTGTCCTGATCCTGATTGTGGATGTGACTGACAAAGACCCGGATGTAATACGAGTTTCTGCTTTAATCGCGAACTAAAACGGCATCCGAATATAACTCGCGAAGTAGGCCGCAAGAAGTACCTAATCGAGACAAACAGCCACCACTCTAACGAACATCTAAAGCCACGCCCACAATGCACTCGGTTCATCGAGAAGATAAAGGACGGGTCATGTAAACACACGCGATGTTCCGTATGTGGCGTAGAGTTATGTTGGCTCTGTACGAAGGAAGTCAGCGATCTACATTACCTCAGTGCATCGGGGTGTATATTTTGGGGACGTAAACCATGGACCCGTGAGAAGAGGGTGATTGACCAGATCGGAACCCTTATCGGAGCCCCCATTATCATTGTTATTACGAGTATTGCAACGCCTGCTATTGTAATCTATTCCTCGATCTGGGTGGCGAAAAATATTGAGAAAGAAATTAAAAACTAAAAATAGACGTAAGTTTATGACTACCTTAGGAGTAGCTGGTGCAGTTCTTGCCTCTCCACTAATTGCCGCTATTTCGATAGGACTTGGTGTACCTTTAATGTTTTGCTATATCTATATCGTGACCCCCCGTGACCCCCTATGATCAAAGATTGTAAGTCCGCACAACAGGATGAAAACTAGGATCTCTCGCCCGTAGAAGAAAAACCTATGGTAGACTCTCAAGATAAAGCATTGTCTATTACAGACTCAGTTGGAGTGATTAAGATCAAAAGCCATACCGATAATAGTATCCACAGCGTGGAGAATAGAAGATGTTCTAGTGGGGATTCTGTTGGAATGTTAGACACTGCCTCAACCAAAGCATTAGCTGGATCATTATATACAAGAGATAGGGATTCGATCGGAATACATGATTACATTTACATATACTTATATATACATATATTATGAATATTATATTTGTGTGATAACATATTAATATGAACATATTATAATATATGCATATATGCACATAATATGTTCATAATAATATGTTGTCAAATAAATATTTGTATGAAAATTATAAGTATGTCTATTATACGTCAGGGATGTCTTCTATCATCTGTACTATTCAATGTATTTATTGAAGAGATAATGGCCGATATACAGAATAACCATACCTCATCCATATCAATTGGCGGTTTTTCAATATCAAACTTAAGATTCGCAGATGATATAGACTTAATTACTGGAAATACCCAAGAACCTCAAGCGCTAAGGACAAACTTTCAAATAACGCTAGCAAATACGGCTTGGAAATTAGTTTCGAAAAAAGTAAAATAATGATAAACAGCAACGAAAATCAACATGCAGATATATATCTTTACGGATGCACACTGGGAGAAGTCGAAAAACTCAAATATATAGGTGCAACTCTTACAAAAAATGGAACATGTGATCAGGAAGTAAGAATAAGACTGGCGCAAGCAACATCAGCTATGGTGAGATTAACCACTATCTGGAAGAGCACGCATATCAGATTCAAACTAAAGTACAACCTATATCGATCATTGATTTTATCAATATTGACTTATGGCTGTGAATCGTGGACTTTGAATGCTAATATAACTGAGAAAATGCAAGCTTTTGAAAACAAATCACACCGGAAACTATTATGCATAACATACAAAGAAGGCAAAATCAATATAGTTGTCAAAAATAAAATTAATACACTAATTGGTACATTTGAGCCTCTATTACAGACTATAAGACGGCGAAAGCTAAAATGGTTCGGGCATACCTCTAGATACAATAGCATCACTAAAAATTGTTTGTAAGGAATGGTTGAAGCATCAAGAAAAAGAGGTAGGCCGAAACGAAAATATATAGATGATGTTAAAGAGTGGACGAAAATGGAAATAGATGATATTTTGTTAGAAGTTGATAACCGTGATAAATGGTGAAGACGATGTTTTGTTGCAGGCAAAGTTTTGATTACCCAACGATTTCCGAGTCACGGGATTAAAGTAAAAAAAAAAGTATATGTATGTGATAACATATAAATATGAACATAATATGTTCTTAATAATATGTTGTCAAATAGATATTTGTAGGAAAATTATATATTATATATGAACATATTATGCATATAATATATTCATAATAATATGTTGTCAAATAAATATTTGTAGGAAAATTATATATTATATATGAACATATTATGCACATAATATGTTCATATTAATATGTTGTCATATATATTTTAATGAAAATTATATATTATATATGAACATATTATGCACATAATATGTTCATAATAATATGTTGTCATATATATTTTAATGAAAATTATATATTATATATGAACATATTATGCACATAATATGTTCATATTAATATGTTGTCAAATAAATATGCAGAATCATATAAATATGTTCATATTTGTATGTTGTCGTTTACTGGGCCCCTATGATCAAATATTGTAAGTCCGCACAACAGGATGAAAACTAGGATCTCTCGCCAGTAGAAGAAAAACCTATGGTAGACTCTCAAGATAAAGCATTGTCTATTACAGACTCAGTTGGAGTGATTAAGATCAAAAGCCATACAGACACTAGTATCCACAGCGTGGAGAATAGAAGATGTTCTAGTGGGGATTCTGTTGGAATGTTAGACACTGCCTCAACCAAAGCATTAGCTGGATCATTATATACAAGAGATAGGGATTCGATCGGAATACATGATAACATTGTTATGAATATTATATTTGTGTGATAACATATTAATATGAACATATTATGCACATAATATGTTCATAATAATATGTTGTCAAATAAATATTTGTATGACAATTATATTTGTATGATAACATATTATTATGAACATATTATGCACATAATATGTTCATAATAATATGTTATCAAATAAATATTTATAGGAAAATTATATTTGAGTTATAACATATTAATACACAAATCAAATACCTCAACACACAATTCAAATATGACGAAAATGCTCTGCAAGAATTTGACTCAGTAGATGTTAATAATGAAAACATACCTCCAATAACTGAACAAGAAGTTAAGTAGGAAAATAAAACTTACTCAATAAAACAGCTAGCCAACAGAAAGTCACCTGGGGTTGATGGAATAACTTCTGAAGTTATAAAAGCTGGAGGTGATATTATGACTAAAACACTAAAAAACCAGTTTAATAAAATAATTGTGACAGAGAATTCACCAAATGACTGGTCTAAGATGATAATAACACCAATCCACAAAAGAGGTGACAAACTGAACGCCGCAAACTATAGAGCCATTGCACTATTACCAATACCAGGTAAAATATTCTGCAAAATATTGATGAACAGATGCTCGCACATAATTAAATCATCAATTAGTGACTCTCTATTCGGTTTTAGGCCTGGTAGAGGAACCACGGATGCAATATTTATTATAAGGCAGTTGATCGAGAAAGCAAAAGAGCACCAAATACCGCTCAATTTCCATTTTAAAGCAACATTTGACACTATTTGGAGAGAGGCACATTGGAAGATGCTGCTTAAGATAGGTATCCCAAATAAACTTGTTGAGATAATCAAAAATCTCTATGATAACACGGAATTCTCCATACTAGCTGGAGGAGAACTAACGGACTGGTTCCCAGTTAATATTGGCGTGAGACAATGCTGTATTATGTCACCAAGCTTATTCAACATATTCCTGGAATATGTAATGAAGGGTGTTAAAAGTTAAAACCGTTACTTTCAATTAAACGAAAATATGTCTGTTGATATCAGATACGCAGACGATACGACACTCATATCTGCTGTATTCGAAAAACTGCAACTATCTACATTGGAACTTGAACAAGCTTGCCAACAATGGGGTTTGAAGATAAATCCTCTTAAATGCGCAATAATGACACCAGATAGCAATGCTGAAATTGAAATCGACAACAACGTGGTTCCCAAAGTTTCCAAGTTCAAATTTCTGGGTAGTCTTGTTCCAGACTGCTCCTCAGATGTTCAACACCGAATATTAATGGCATCACAAGCATTCGGTCGACTAAGAACGATATGGTCATCAAAAGACGTATCAATAAAGCTTAAGACTAGACTACGGATCACTCATGCTGCCGATTGCCACATACGATTCAGAGTCATGGACTACAAGATGAAAGGAAATCGATGCGATACTAGTGTTTGAAATGAAATGCCGTAGAGCTATACTCATGATTACTAGGTCTGACAGACTCAGAAACATCATGATACGAAAGAAACTAAACATAAGCGAAACGATAGAAGACATCGTTCTTAAAAGAAGACTTCGCTGGTTTGGTCATGTTGTCAGGAATACGTCAACACTAAATTCCAGCTACAAGCTGGATTTCAACAAAAAGAGACCAAGAGGACGCCCGCCAAAAAAAGTGTCTGATGGCATAAGGGAACAGTGAATATTTATTTAACAACATATTAATATGAACATATTATGTGCATAATATATTCATATCAATATGTCTTACTTGACTTAAATGTGTAGGATTAGCGTCCCTTTGCTTTCCACATGAATACATAATTTCTGAAGGCATCTCGTCTTTGGCTCGATTCTCTATATGTAATAGTTCCCAGATCGGGGAATAGAATATGATGGCAAGCTAATACTCAATGCAATAACAATGAGAATGAGGGCTCCGATAAGGGTTCCGATCTGGTCAATCACCCTCTTCTCACGGGTCCATGGTTTACGTCCCCAGAATGTACACCCCGATGCACTGAGGTAATGTAGATCGGTGACTTCCTTCGTACAGAGCCAACAGAACTCTACGCCACATACGGAATATCGCGTGTGTTTACATGACCCGTCCTTTATCTTCTCGATGAACCGAGTGCATTGTGGGCGTGGCTTTAGATGTTCATTAGAGTGGTAGCTGTTTGTCTCGATTAGCTACTTCTTGCGGCCTACTTCGTAAGTTATATTCGGATGCTATTTTAGTAAATAACTATAACTAAATATAATATTGTCATAGAATAATTTAATTTTCGTTTCATTATTGATATAGAATTGTAACCGCAACTATCAATTAAACTCGTTGAATACGAGTAAGCCTATCGAACGTGTACGTAACGGAAGAAGAAGATTCACTTTACGAAGGATATTCTGTAGAAGACCGTCGACTCGTTTCACTTTACCTTCAATAAGGACCGCTGTTTCCGATAGAAACAAAACCCTCACGGACGCCCTAAACACAATCATCCTTCCGTGATTGGTTGGATACTCGACGACGAGGGTCTCCTGAACAAGTACGAGATTTTCACGATCAGACGCGTTTTAGTCGTAGATCCTGACGCCAGGTGTTGTCCTGATCCTGATTGTGGATGTGACTGACAAAGACCCGGATGTAATACGAGTTTCTGCTTTAATCGCGAACTAAAACGGCATCCGAATATAACTCGCGAAGTAGGCCGCAAGAAGTACCTAATCGAGACAAACAGCCACCACTCTAACGAACATCTAAAGCCACGCCCACAATGCACTCGGTTCATCGAGAAGATAAAGGACGGGTCATGTAAACACACGCGATGTTCCGTATGTGGCGTAGAGTTCTGTTGGCTCTGTACGAAGGAAGTCAGCGATCTACATTACCTCAGTGCATCGGGGTGTACATTCTGGGGACGTAAACCATGGACCCGTGAGAAGAGGGTGATTGCCCAGATCGGAACCCTTATCGGAGCCCCCATTATCATTGTTATTACGAGTATTGCAACGCCTGCTATTGTAATCTATTCCTCGATCTGGGTGGCGAAAAATATTGAGAAAGAAATTAAAAACTAAAAATAGACGTAAGTTTATGACTACCTTAGGAGTAGCTGGTGCAGTTCTTGCCTCTCCACTAATTGCCGCTATTTCGATAGGACTTGGTGTACCTTTAATGTTTTGCTATATCTATATCGTGACCCCCCGTGACCCCCTATGATCAAAGATTGTAAGTCCGCACAACAGGATGAAAACTAGGATCTCTCGTCCGTAGAAGAAAAACCTATGGTAGACTCTCAAGATAAAGCATTGTCTATTACAGACTCAGTTGGAGTGATTAAGATAAAAAGCCATACAGACACTAGTATCCACAGCGTGGAGAATAGAAGATGTTCTAGTGTGGATTCTGTTGCAATGTTAGACACTGCCTCAACCAAAGCATTAGCTGGATCATTATATACAAGAGATAGGGATTCGATCGGAATACATGATTACATTTACATATACTTATATATACATATATTATGAATATTATATTTGTGTGATAACATATTAATATGAACATATTCTGCACATAATATGTTCATAATAATATGTTGTCAAATAAATATTTATAGGAAAATTATATTTGAGTTATAACATATTAATATGAACATATTATACTCATAATATGTTCATAATAATATGTTGTAAAATAAATATTTATAGGAAAATTATATTTGAGTTATAACATATTAATACACAAATCAAATACCTCAACACACAATTCAAATACGACGAAAATGCTCTGCAAGAATTTGACTCAGTAGATGTTAATAATGAAAACATACCGCCAATAACTGAACAAGAAGTTAAGTACTCAATAAAACAGCTAGCCAACAGAAAGTCACATGGGGTTGATGGAATAACATCTGAATTGATAAAAGCTGGAGGTGATATTATGACTAAAACACTAAAAAACCAGTTTAATAAAATAATTGTGACAGAGAATTCACCAAATGATTGCTCTAAGATGATAATACACCAATCCACAAAAGAGGTGACAAACTGAACACCGCAAACTATAGAGCCATTGCACTATTACCAATACCAGGTAAAATATTTAGCAAAATATTGATGAACAGTTGCTCGCACATAATTAAATCATCAATTAGTGACTCTCAATTCGGTTTTAGGCCTGGCAGAGGAACCACGGATGCAATATTTATTATAAGGAAGTTGATCGAGAAAGCAAAAGAGCACCAAATACCGCTCAATTTCCATTTTATTGATTTTAAAGCAGCATTTGACACTATTTGGAGAGAGGCACTTTGGAAGATGCTGCTTAAGATAGGTATCCCAAATAAACTTGTTGAGATAATCAAAAATCTCTATGATAAAACGGAATTCTCCATAATAGCTGGAGGAGAACTAACGGACTGGTTCCCAGTTAATATTGGCGTGAGACAATGCTGTATTATGTCACCAAGCTTATTCAACATATTCCTGGAATATGTAATGAAGGGTGTTAAAAGTTAAAACCGTTACTTTCAATTAAACGAAAATATGTCTGTTGATATCAGATACGCAGACGATACGACACTCATATCTGCTGTATTCGAAAAACTGCAACTATCTACATTGGAACTTGAACAAGCTTGCCAACAATGGGGTTTGAAGATAAATCCTCTTAAATGCGCAATAATGACACCAGATAGCAATGCTGAAATTGAAATCGACAACAACGTGGTTCCCAAAGTTTCCAAGTTCAAATTTCTGGGTAGTCTTGTTCCAGACTGCTCCTCAGATGTTCAACACCGAATATTAATGGCATCACAAGCATTCGGTCGACTAAGAACGATATGGTCATCAAAAGACGTATCAATAAAGCTTAAGACTAGACTCTACGGATCACTCATGCTGCCGATTGCCACATACGATTCAGAGTCATGGACTACAAGATGAAAGGAAATCGATGTGATACTAGTGTTTGAAATGAAATGCCGTAGAGCTATACTCATGATTACTAGGTCTGACAGACTCAGAAACATCATGATACGAAAGAAACTAAACATAAGCGAAACGATAGAAGACATCGTTCTTAAAATAAGACTTCGCTGGTTTGGTCATGTTGTCAGGAATACGTCAACACTAAATTCCAGCTACAAGCTGGATTTCAACAAAAAGAGACCAAGAGGACGCCCGCCAAAAAAAGTGTCTGATGGCATAAGGGAACAGTGAATATTTATTTAACAACATATTAATATGAACATATTATGTGCTAATATATTCATATCAATATGTCTTACTTGACTTAAATGTGTAGGATTAGCGTCCCTTTGCTTTCCACATGAATACATAATTTCTGAAGGCATCTCGTCTTTGGCTCGATTCTCTATATGTAATAGTTCCCAGATCGGGGAATAGAATATGATGGCAAGCTAATACTCAATGCAATAACAATGAGAATGAGGGCTCCGATAAGGGTTCCGATCTGGTCAATCACCCTCTTCTCACGGGTCCATGGTTTACGTCCCCAGAATGTACACCCCGATGCACTGAGGTAATGTAGATCGGTGACTTCCTTCGTACAGAGCCAACAGAACTCTACGCCACATACGGAATATCGCGTGTGTTTACATGACCCGTCCTTTATCTTCTCGATGAACCGAGTGCATTGTGGGCGTGGCTTTAGATGTTCATTAGAATGGTGGCTGTTTTTCTCGGTTAGGTACTTCTTGCGGCCTACTTCGCCAGTTACATTCGGATGCCATTTTAGTAAATAACTATAACTAAATATAATATTGTCATAGAATAATTTTCGTTTCATTATTGATATAGAATTGTAACCGCAACTATCAATTAAACTCGTTGAATACGAGTAAGCCTATCGAACGTGTACGTAACGGAAGAAGAAGATTCACTTTACGAAGGATATTCTGTAGAAGACCGTCGACTCGTTTCACTTTACCTTCAATAAGGACCGCTGTTTCCGATAGAAACAAAACCCTCACGGACGCCCTAAACACAATCATCCTTCCGTGATTGGTTGGATACTCGACGACGAGGGTCTCCTGAACAAGTACGAGATCTTCACGATCAGACGCGTTTTAGTCGTAGATCCTGACGCCAGGTGGTGTCCTGATCCTGATTGTGGATGTGACTGACAAAGACCCGGATGTAATACGAGTTTCTGCTTTAATCGCGAACTAAAACGGCATCCGAATATAACTCGCGAAGTAGGCCGCAAGAAGTACCTAATCGAGACAAACAGCCACCACTCTAACGAACATCTAAAGCCACGCCCACAATGCACTCGGTTCATCGAGAAGATAAAGGACGGGTCATGTAAACACACGCGATGTTCCGTATGTGGCGTAGAGTTCTGTTGGCTCTGTACGAAGGAAGTCAGCGATCTACATTACCTCAGTGCATCGGGGTGTACATTCTGGGGACGTAAACCCCGGACCCGTGAGAAGAGGGTGATTGACCAGATCGGAACCTTTATCGGAGCCCCCATTCTCATTGGTATTGCGTTGAGTATTGCAATGCCTGCCATCATAATATATTCCCCGATCTAGGTGGCGAAAAATATTGAAAAGGAAATTTAAAACTAAAAATAGACGTAAGTTTATGACTACCTTCGGAGTAGCTGGTACAGTGCTTGCCTCTCCACTAATTGCCGCTATTTCGATAGGACTTGGTGTACCTTTAATGTTTTGCTATATCTATATCGTGACCCCCAGTGACCCCCTATGATCAAAGATTGTAAGTCCGCACAACAGGATGAAAACTACGAACTCTCTCCCGTAGAAGAAAAGCCTATGGTAGACTCTCAAGATAAAGCATTGTCTATTACGGACTCAGTTGGAGTGATTAAGATCAAAATCCATACCCACAATAATATCCACAGCGTGGAGAATAGAAGATGTTCTAGTGTGGATTCTGTTGGAATGTTTGACACTGCCTTAACCAAAGCATTAGCTGGATCATTATATACAAGAGATAGGGATTCGATTGGAATACATGATATCATTTTTATGAATATTATATTTGTGTGATAACATATTAATATCAACATATTATGTACATAATATGTTCATAATAATATGTTTTCAAATAAATATTTGTATGAAAATTATATGTGTGTGATAACATATTAATATGAACATAATATGTTCATAATAATATGTTTTCAAATAAATATTTGTATGCAAATTATATATGTGTGATAACATATTAATATGAACATATTATGCACATAATATGTTCATAATAATATGTTTTCAAATAAATATTTGTATGAAAATTATATTTGTGTGATAACATATTAATATGAACATATTATGCATATAATATGTTCATAATAATATGTTGCCAAATAAATATTTGTATGAAAATTATATATGTGTGATAACATATTAATATGAAAATATTATGCATATAATATGTTCATAATAAAATGTTGCCAAATAAATATTTGTATGAAAATTATAAGTATGTCTATTATACGTCAGGGATGTCTTCTATCACCTGTACTATTCAATGTATTTCTTGAAGAGATAATGGCCGATATACAGAATAACCATACTTCATCCATATCAATTAGCGGTTTTTCAATATCAAACCGCAGATGATATAGACTTAATAGCTGGAAATACCCAAGAACTACAAGCGCTTACGGACAAACTTTCAAATGACGCTAGCAAATACGGCATGGAAATTAGTTTCGAAAAAAGTAAAATAATGATAAACAGCAACGAAAATCAACATGCAGATATATATCTTTACGGATGCAAACTGGGAGAAGTCGAAAAATTCAAATATCTAGGTGCAACTCTTACAAAAAATGGAATATGTGATCAGGAAGTAAGAATAAGACTGGCGCAAGCAACATCGGCTATGGTGAGATTAACCACTATCTGGAAGAGCACTCATATCAGATTCAAACTAAAGTACAACCTATATCGATCATTGATTTTATAAATATTGACTTATGGCTTTGAATCGTGGAATTTGAATGCTAATATAACTGAGAAAATGCAAGCTTTTGAAAACAAATCACACCGGAAACTATTATGCATAACATACAAAGAAGGCAAAACCAATATAGTTGTCAAAAATAAAATTAATACACTAATTGGTACATTTGAGCCTCTATTACAGACTATAAGACGGCGAAAGCTAAAATGGTTTGGTCATACCTCTAGACACAATAGCATCACTAAATCTATTCTGCAAGGAATGGTTGAAGCATCAAGAAAAAGAGGTAGGCCGAAACGAAAATATATAGATGATGTTAAAGAGTGGACGAAAATGGAAATAGATGATATTTTGTTAGAAGTTGATAACCGTGGAAAGTGGCGAAGACGATGTTTTGTTGCCAGCAAAGTGTTGATTACTCCTACGATTTCAGAGTCACGGGATTAAAGTAAAGGAAAAGTATATGTATGTGATAACATATTATGCACATAATATGTTCATATTAATATGTTGTCAAATAAATATGCAGAATCATATAAATATGTTCATATTATAAACATAATATGTTCATATTTATGTTATCGTTTACTGGGCCCCTATGATCAAAGATTGTAAGTCCGCATAACAGGATGAAAACTAGGATCTCTCGCCCGTAGAAGAAGAACCTATGGTAGACTCTCAATATAAAGCATTGTCTATTACAGACTCAGTTGGAATGATTAAGATCAAAAGCCATACCGATAATAGTATCCACAGCGTGGAGAATAGAAGATGTTCTAGTGGGGATTCTGTTGGAATGTTAGACACTGCCTCAACCAAAGCATTAGCTGGATCATTATATACAAGAGATAGGGATTCGATCGGAATACATGATAACATTTGTATGAATATTATATTTGTGTGATAACTTATTAATATGAACATATTATGCACATAATATGTTCATATTAATATGTTGTCAAATAAATATTTATATGAAAATTATATTTGTGTGAAAATTATATTTGTGTGATAACATATTAATATGAACATATTATGCACATAATATGTTCATAATAATAGGTTGTAAAATAAATATTGTTATGAAAATTATATTTGAGTTATAACATATTAATACACAAATCAAATACCTCAACACACAATTCAAATACGACGAAAATGCTCTGCAAGAATTTGACTCAGTAGATGTAATAATGAAAACATACCGCCAATAACTGAACAAGAAGTTAAGTACTCAATAAAACAGCTAGCCAACAGAAAGTCACATGGGGTTGATGGAATAACTTCTGAATTGATAAAAGCTGGAGGTGATATTATGACTAAAACACTAAAAAACCAGTTTAATAAAATAATTGTGACAGAGAATTCACCAAATGATTGCTCTAAGATGATAATACACCAATCCATAAAAGAGGTGACAAACTGAACACCGCAAACTATAGAGCCATTTCACTATTACCAATACCAGGTAAAATATTTAGCAAAATATTGATGAACAGTTGCTCGCACATAATTAAATCATCAATTAGTGACTCTCAATTCGGTTTTAGGCCTGGCAGAGGAACCACGGATGCAATATTTATTATAAGGAAGTTGATCGAGAAAGCAAAAGAGCACCAAATACCGCTCAATTTCCATTTTATTGATTTTAAAGCAACATTTGACACTATTTGGAGAGAGGCACATTGGAAGATGCTGCTTAAGATAGGTATCCCAAATAAACTTGTTGAGATAATCAAAAATCTCTATGATAAAACGGAATGCTCCATAATAGCTGGAGGAGAACTAACGGACTGGTTCCCAGTTAATATTGGCGTGAGACAAGGCTGTATTATGTCACCAAGCTTATTGAACATATTCCTGGAATATGTAATGAAGGGTGTTAAAAGTTTGAACCGTGACTTTCAATTAAACGAAAATATGTTTTTTGATATCAGATACGCAGACGATACGACACTCATATCTGCTGTATTCGAAAAACTGCAACTATCTACATTGGAACTTGAACAAGCTTGCCAAAAATGGGGTTTGAAGATAAATCCTCTTAAATGCGTAATAATGACACCAGATAGCAATGCTGAAATTGAAATCGACAACAACGTGGTTCCCAAAGTTTCCAAGTTCAAATTTCTGGGTAGTCTTGTTCCAGACTGCTCCTCAGATGTTTAACACCGAATATTAATGGCATCACAAGCATTCGGTCGACTAAGAACGATATGATCATCAAAAGACGTATCAATAAAGCTTAAGACTAGACTCTACGGATCACTCATGCTGCCGATTGCCACATACGATTCAGAGTCATGGACTACAAGATGAAAGGAAATCGATGCGATACTAGTGTTTGAAATGAAATGCATTAGAGCTATACTCAGTATTACTAGGTCTGACAGACTTAGAAACATCATGATACGAACGAAACTAAACATAAGCGAAACGATAGAAGACATCGTTCTTAAAAGAAGACTTCGCTGGTTTGGTCATGTTGTCAGGAATACGTCAACACTAAATTCCAGCTACAAGCTGGATTTCAACAAAAAGAGACCAAGAGGACGCCCGCCAAAAAAAAGTGTCTGATGGCATAAGGGAACAGTGCATATTTATTTAACGTTAATTATGTGCATAATATATTCATATTAATATGTTTTACTTTACTTAAATGTGTAGGATTAGCGTCCCTTTACTTTCCACATGAATACATAATTTCCGAAGGCATCTCGTCTTTGGCTCGTCTCTCTATATTTAATAGTTCCCAGATCGGGGAATAGAATATGATGGCAAGCTAATACTCGACGTAATACCAATGAGAATAGGGGCTCCGATAAGGGTTCCGATCTGGGCAATCACCCTCTTCTCACGGGTCCGGGGTTTACGTCCCCAAAATGTACACCCCGATACACTGAGGTAATGTAGATCGGTGACTTCCTTCGTACAGAGCCAACAGAAGTCTACGCCACATACGGAACATCGCGTGTGTTTACATGACCCGTCCTTTATCTTCTCGATGAACCGAGTGCATTGTGGGCGTGGCTTTAGATGTTCGTTAGAGTGGTGGCTGTTTGTCTCGATTAGGTACTTCTTGCGGCCTACTTCGTAAGTTATATTCGGATGCTATTTTAGTAAATAACTATAACTAAATATAATATTGTCATAGAATAATTTAATTTTCGTTTCATTATTGATATAGAATTGTAACCGCAACTATCAATTAAACTCGTTGAATACGAGTAAGCCTATCGAACGTGTACGTAACGGAAGAAGAAGATTCACTTTACGAAGGATATTCTGTAGAAGACCGTCGACTCGTTTCACTTTACCTTCAATAAGGACCGCTGTTTCCGATAGAAACAAAACCCTCACGGACGCCCTAAACACAATCATCCTTCCGTGATTGGTTGGATACTCGACGACGAGGGTCTCCTGAACAAGTACGAGATCTTCACGATCAGACGCGTTTTAGTCGTAGATCCTGACGCCAGGTGGTGTCCTGATCCTGATTGTGGATGTGACTGCCAAAGACCCGGATGTAATACGAGTTTCTGCTTTAATCGCGAACTAAAACGGCATCCGAATATAACTTACGAAGTAGGCCGCAAGAAGTACCTAATCGAGACAAACAGCCACCACTCTAACGAACATCTAAAGCCACGCCCACAATGCACTCGGTTCATCGAGAAGATAAAGGACGGGTCATGTAAACACACGCGATGTTCCGTATGTGGCGTAGAGTACTGTTGGCTCTGTACGAAGGAAGTCAGCGATCTACATTACCTCAGTGCATCGGGGTGTACATTTTGGGGACGTAAACCCTGGACCCGTGAGAAGAGGGTGATTGCCCAGATCGGAACCTTTATCGGAGCCCCCATTCTCATTGGTATTGCGTTGAGTATTGCAATGCCTGCCATCATAATCTATTCCCCGATCTAGGTGGCGAAAAATATTGAAAAGGAAATTTAAAACTAAAAATAGACGTAAGTTTATGACTACCTTCGGAGTAGCTGGTACAGTGCTTGCCTCTCCACTAATTGCCGCTATTTCGATAGGACTTGGTATACCTTTAATGTTTTGCTATATCTATATCGTGACCCCCAGTGACACCCTATGATCAAATATTGTAAGTCCGCATAACAGGATGAAAACTACGAACTCTCGCACGTAGAAGAAAAACCTATGGTAGACTCTCAAGATAAAGCATTGTCTATTACAGACTCAGTTGGAATGATTAAGATCAAAAGCTATACCGACAATTTCCACAGCGTGGAGAATAGAAGATGTTCTAGTGTGGATTCTGTTGCAATGTTTGACACTGCCTCAACCAAAGCATTAGCTGGATCATTATACAATATACAAGAGATAGGGATTCGATCGGAATACATGATAATATTTCGGGAATTACGATATATTATATATATATATATATATATATATATATATATATACATGTATATATATATAATATATTATATATTAATATTCTTGTATATACATCGCGAAGAATGTACATAAAGAATACGAACAACATGTAGCCTATTGTGATTAATATTGAATTTGAAGTATCGCAAGCTAGTAATAAGCTAGTAATAAGCTAGTACTAACTATATGTAAACTAATGTACCATGATTATAATTATATATGCATCTTAGATATTACTTAGACATTATCTATATAATATATTACTACTTTCAAAATGTATAATTGTAATTATTTTAATTTTATGACAAATATTATTTGATTTTATTGAACGTAATAAAATAAATTCTTATATATAGGTAGGTATCATGTGTCTATATTGCCTATCCTATAGAATATGCGGTAATACTTAATAATATATGATATATAAGATGCATACTTAATCTTTAATAATTATTCTAAATGAATATATATAGAGATATTTATATATAATGATATGTATTTATAAAAAATAACATATCATATATGATAATATATATATATATATATATATATATATATATATATATATGTATAATTTAGATGATAAATCATTAAGAATAAGTATCGTATATATCAGATATGTTTATACTTAATACATATATAGTTAGACTAGGAATAGTTATCTGACATTTAGGTATAACTTAATGTATTAACAGTGCAACTAACGGGTACTGTTTATTCTGATAACGATCCGCTACGTAGTAACGAGGTGTTCCAATAAGCGGGTTTTAACCCCGTCATTATCTGTTTAACGGCAGTTATTACATACAATTGTTTATATATAAGTTATAATTATACACATACTTATATATATATATATATATATATATATATATATGTATATGTATGTTTTACTAACCAGATAATACCACATAGTCACTACTTTTCATTAGAATCGCCGTTTATATCATTCAATCCGCGTATCTTATAAATTCTATTAATTATAAATACTAAAATTAATATATGACTATTAATTTAACTATTATTTGTATATATATATATTTATTTATTTATTTTTATTTAGTTTGTTGACTTCACAAACAAATGGTTGTTAGGCGTCGTTAGATAATAAACAACAAAAACAAAAATAAATAGAAAACGAATAATAAAATAGAACGAATTACAATGATTTTAAAAGGATATACAGTTTACGTTTAAACAATGAAAGTGATGTTATACAACGAATATCATATGGCAGTGAATGCCAGCTTTTCGGAGAAATAACAGAGAAAACTGATTCACAGCATGCCAACGATTAATACACAATATAGTGTATACAAGTTTACGTTAGATACCTCTCAATGTGACCTTCAATATCCCCAGCTCCGTTATTTATAGTATACTTATCAGAATCAGCGTAAGATAATAAAATAACAGCATAAATCTACGATATACGATAGATTTAATAAGCAAGTTATCATCTAAACAAGTATAACTTAACTAGGGGAAAGTAACCTAATACGGACACTTTAACAATAAATGGTCATAACATTTTATAACTCATTATTTGTATTCAAAAATTACAATATATTAATATTATATGATTATAGATATTATTGTAATTTTAAAATTTTATTTAATCTTTATACTTTATAAATATAATTTATTAATTTAATAAATGTAGGATATAACAATATATTGTTAAATATTAATATAAAATATAACAATATGGTAAATGTGTATATTCATTTGATTATTTTACTTTTAATTATTTAACAAAACAAGTAGTAGTACATCTAACTGCTGGAGATATATTAAGTTAGTCACGTTCAATCTATTCGCACTTAACTTTAACTTCTAGCTAGTGTATTAGGGGAAAGTAACCTAATACGGACACTTTAACAATAAATGGACTTAACTTTTTATGACTCATTATTTGTATTCAAAAATTACAATATATTAATATTATATGATTATAGATATTATTGTAATTTTAAAATTTTAATTAATCTTTTAATTCCATAGATAACGGGGGTGTCCTTCCGAATACGGATACCCTGTGTTATAATACTGACACCCTATATACCACTAGATAAACTATATATCATTGATGAATCAATCAGACAAATTACAATTACGTTATTTATAATTAATTTAAAAAAAATATATTGTAATTTAATTAGTTAATAATTTATTTATTTTTATTATTTTTTAATTAATAATACAATTTAAGTATCTAAATAATAATTTTTTTTTAAATTAGCTTTATTGGTGGTATTAATATTATAACGCACGCGATTTTTATGAAAATCAGAATTGTTCATACCCTACTGGCTGATTGGTTATAGGGTGTCCGTATTAAGACATTTAGAGTGTCCGTATTAGGAACTTATATGACCTTTAGATAAATGCTTATAACTAAATGAATATTTGATAACAAATATAGAAATTAAAAAATCAATTTATTGGATATATTAGCAATATTTTGTATAATTCAAAAATAAAAAATACTTTTTTAGACTATTCTTATAATTATGAATATTTTATTCATTAAACATTTTTTTGTAGGATTTATGGTTTCTGAGATACCGAGAGTGTCCGTATTCGGGCACTGTCCGTATTCGGTTACTTTCCCCTAGTTAACTAGTCCTAAGAAGAGTCGTAGGGGATCGTAGGGGGGACATGATACACAACTTATTCCAACTATAACTTTATTTCGTTACATCAAGTAAGGATCGGGTAGACATACCGGTCCACTCATAGACGTCGTCCATCCAATTCCTTTTTGGGCGGCCTCTTTTAATGGTACCTTCAACACAATGTGTCATGCCGTGACACATGGCAAAACAAATTAATTTTTTTCCTTTTAACTTTCTGTAAAACGCGTTCATATAAATCAATTCTATATATCATTTCCTCATGGATATATACATTTATCTTTCGTTGTCTGTGTGTGATTTTTAGTATTCTTCTATGTGACTTAGATTAAAAAGCATTCAATCGTTTCCTTGATTCTTCAAGAAGAGTCCAGGTTTCGCAGCTGGATACAAAAGAGTGGATATAATTAAGGAAGTGTAGAGGTTGAATTTAATTTTAAAACGTATTTCTCTACTTCTCCAGATCAATTACAATCTTAACATTATGGATGTGGCTGTATCAATTCTTATTGCTATTTCATTTTTTCTATTAGAATTATGTTTTAGTTATTCGGATCAGGGTCAATGACTAAAATATTATTTTCCTACTATTTTCATGACTTATTTCCATTCCATATCTAGAAGCACTTTTTGGTAGTGAGTTTGTAGTTCATTAGATGAACCTGCGATGAGGTTAATGTCGTATGCAAAATGAAGATTGCTGATAGGTCTGCCTCCAATAGATATAGTGGAGTCGTGATATTTTAGTGTATCTTGCATTATTTTCTCCAAAAATATGTTAAATGACACAGGAGACGACGAGCAAACTTGACGAACACCTACTGTGATTGAAAATGGATCTCCTATTTGAAAATATATTTGAAAAAATATATTTGTCGTGTAGATATTACTAATTATATTATATACATAATATACACACACATATTATATGTGACATATATATATATATATATATATATACACATAGGTATATATGGGTAGGTAATGGGTTATATGTACAAAGAAATATCATAGCTACCATACATATAACATGTGTATGGTTTACTATTGTGCTATTTTATATTATGATGTTAATAATAGTAATATTTATTTATTTAAATCACAAATATATATATATATATATATTGAATACAATAAAAATAGCGAATACAAATGCCCCCCCCAAGAAGTCATAGACTTATACATGTTATAAATAACTGTGAGGGGCCCCACAACAAATAGTAACATTTGTTTTTATTGTGTTTTTATTTGAAGTATAATAAGTTTTTGATAAACAAAAGAGAAAAAAAAAACTACCTGGAGTCGAAATCGGGACCTCTGATTTTGGTTGTCCCACTGAGCCATAGACCACAGAGTCTGGATTATACATCAGCTCAACAAATATAAAGAGATATCAGCTCAACTATAGTTATACAAAGCTATACATACTTATATATACTACTGCAATACATTATTGATGTTAGGATACATACGTATACAATCTCGTATACAAGTCACAGTTTACACAATACATATGTTGTATGCCATGTATCATCATTAGTGATTAATACGTATATATATATATATATATATATATATATTAAAAGTGCATTCATAGATAAGCTGGCTAATGAGTCAGACACACAAGTAGTGGGACATTGCTCAATACTTGGCCACACAAATAAAAGAGGTCGTATAATGATATTTAGATGTGATCTTTATATGTAGATGGTAATGTGTATATAACAAAATCGGCTCTCATTAAAACCACACATATGCCTTACCATTATAGCGGATTCAAATGGACATTATAGTCATTTGAATATAAGTAAAAGTTCCCGATGGGATGAAAGTACTCAATGAAAATAACAATGAAAATAAAAATAACAATAATAATATATGTATTAATATATAATCACAGTCAGTACGTTACGTATAGACTTCCGCTGTAACGATCCATACGTACAATGTACACACGTACGACGTCGTACGTGTCACTATAGCCTATGCCTACTATTGTATTCATAATGATATATTAATAATCGTTATATATAATGATATATTAATTAATAATGATAGGTTATATTAACCTCTCGTGTAGTCTTGTATCGTATTGTATTCGTAACATGTCTGCGTGTGTATCAAGTAGGTGCGTGCGTGTGTATACGTATCGTGCATATGATGTACTTCTATATATTGTTATGTTTAGTATTTCTGTTTGTTTAGATTTACTATGTTTATTTACGTGTATTATGGAAAACGAAACGAAATTTTTTCGAATTTATTCTAAAAATTAAATTAATTTTTATTTAATATTTATTTGTATAATAATGTGTAATTCAATACCGTTTGTGATCGGTAATTCTATGCTGACGTGATCTTTGCAGCGGTATCGTATCTTTAGCGAATTCACTACCATTGTTTATATAAGTAATCGTATTTCATATATTTCATATAACATTACACCTACATACCTGTTGTATTGCATACATTTAGATACCCCGTTATATAGATACACATTGCATAGAACTTTGAAATCGATCATTTTGTATATCACCAGTGGAGATTCACCACCAATATAATAAGATACTTTCACAACTGTCGGGAATATTTGTAAGCTTATTAGTATAATAATGTATTTAATGCTTGTTTATTTTCTTATGTAACGATTTCCATGAATCATTTCGATATAAATGAAGTAAATAGAAGATAATGTTGAGTGAAAAGATAATAATTTATTCCATTGTGATACATAGAAAATAAGTGGAAAATACTATATATTCTATGATTATAATATTAAGCTATATAGGAAGATTATCGCGATAATTTTGAATCTATAACGATATTCCTGCGATAATGTTGAATATATAACGATATTTCTGATATAAAAGAGAAGAATTCATCACGAAATCTCAACTTGGTTAATTGGGTTAAAATATAGATGTGAGGTACCACGTGGTTATAACGATTAATGTCCTCAGATAATGTCCTCGGATACGCTACTCAGCCTCATCTAAACATCATTATAGATGTTCCAGCGTTACAAAATACCTACACATCAGACTAGACTACATGTAGATTATGCATAGTAGGCTATATAGTGGACAATCGAAAATAGTTTTTATGCACCAGTGAAAGAACGAATACATAGCAAGCAATTACATCCTTAAAACATTCTTAAAATATCCTTAAAATATCCTTAAAATATCCTTAAAATATCCTTAAAATATCCATAAAATATCCTCACACATCCTCAGCACATCATTTTATAAAAGTACATCTTCACAACATCATACATTAACAATATCAATATACTATCCTCTGAACTTCCTTATTTAATAACACCATACTAATATCAGAACATGTTTCATCATCATAATATTCCAGTGCCTTTTTCAAGTTTTTTTTGTGGGCAAAGGCCCCCAACTCTTATTTGTCGCCCCTCCCTTTTTTGAATTTTTTTCCCACACCAAAATCATATTTTTTCATAATCAATTATATAATTGTCCTATTTATTTAGTATAAATAAGTAGGAGATGTATACATCATGTATAAATCAAATATATTTGATTAGATAGTTTTTCATATATATATATAATTTGAATACATAAACCTACCTATTTTTTTGAATTTAAAAAGGCACTGCAATATCCACTGATCAATTTGTTACTCATTTCAATACAGTGATTCAGATAATAATTCTAAAAACATAGATTGAAAGTTGTTTACTTCATTCAGTGATTACAATATAATTACTATATTAATACTAACTATTTAGACTATTGTCACCTATGAACATCGGTTACTACTAATTACGTCGAGTAGATAGCATCGATATAAATACAGATATAGGCCTATATGTCTTTATATATGATGCTAGAGAGTAGGGAGCAGTGTTGGGCAAAGTTCCTTTTTTTTAGCGCTACATATATGTTCCCGTTCCCGTTCTATTAATTTTATCCGTTCCCGTTCCTTTTAAATTAACCATTCCCGTTCCTTTTACATTATCCGTTCCCGTTCCCGTTCTGTTTATATTACCCGTTACAGTTCCCGTTCCTTTGATATGTAATATTCCAGTTTCAGTTTTTATTATTCATAAAATACAGTAGGCATACAGTAACTGATACAATTTATATATAAATTGTATACTTACTCATTGTATAAATAGTATACTTCACAATGTACACTATACATGTATACAGTGTAGGTACATATAGTACCTAGTAGGACTACCTAATAAACAGTGTAGGTATAGTGAATATTCTACGGAATAAGTCCAACTGCATGCAGTTATACATGTAAGTAGGACCTACATGGTATTACCGCTAATTAACCTACCAATTATACCGCGGTAAATTGTACACGGTGTAAAATATACATAATATATGCAGTATAATCTAAAATGTACAGTATACTGTACACTGTACACTGTACACTGTACAGTGTACAGTGTACAGTACACATTATCCATATTACAAACTGTATAATAATCTCTATATATTTAAGTATACTATATATCCTACTATATAGACTATAGTCTATACTATAGACTCTATAGTTCAAATCAATGGACCTAATTAATAATACATGAATCAGTATGATTTGAGTGCAAAAAGAAATAGAATTGGCTATAAAACATTCGAGTAGGTGGTAATAGGTAGGTGGTAGTAGGTGGTAATATGCATTAATTGTTAAATGTATTTATTATTATTATTGTATATTTGTTTATTATATTAAAACTTTTATTATAATTGTAATGCTAATTCTTTATTTATATTGTAATAGATTATAAAATAAATATACAAAATATCTTGAATTAGTACTAAATAAATCTCCGTACTTGTAAAGGAACGCGTTCCACTGTAACTAGTTGCTATATTTCTGTCTAAGCGTTCCCGATCATTATTCGGTATCCGTTCCTTTCTGCGTTCCCGTTAGTTCTTCCTACTATTTTTATATCCGTTCCCGTTCCAAAAGGAACGCCGCTCCTGGGGAACGGGAACGACGCCTAACACTGGTAGGGAGTGATATATGGTTAACCTTAATACATTAGCCTTTCTCATAACCATTGAGTTGGTTGTATTACAGAAATATTACTGTAAGAGAATTATTTACTATTATATATATATTATATTATATACCTAATATGTATATAATGACTATATATAGTAGTATATAGTAGTATATAGTATATAGTATATATTATATAGTAGTATATAATGACTATAGTCATGATATGTGTGTTTGTTAATATTTAAATGATTAATAAAATATTGATTTTTGACCATTTTAATTCTATAGACCATTATATTGACATTTTCATTTACATACATAAATATCTATAAATATATAAATATATCCCATAGATTTCATACATTTAAAAATTTTTTTAAAATATAGTTATAACCATAGAGAACGAAGTGACCACTTCGTTCTCTATGGTTATAAGAAACTTTACTTTTAATATAGTTGGGATAGTGGAAAAAAAATAGTATATTTATATATATATATTTATTCACAAGTTATTTTCCAAATTTAACACCTCTTTTCTCAAATGAATTATCTATAAAGAACTTTAATATGTCATCCGTCTAATTCTTCTAATTTTTCTTTGTGGATATTGCAAATAATTATCGCATTTAATCTTCTCTGCGTCATGCTATTTCTTAACCATGTCTTTAATATTCTTAACAAAATACCTTTCAGCGTCACACGAACTTGCAGGTGATACCATAAGTAATAGGGTTTTTCTGGAAAAAAATGTATAACTTCGTCAGATATAGTTTAAGAATTTGTTATAATATTGTTCAGATTCATTTTGTTATAACTTTTTTATAACACCTAATTTCGGCAATCAAATCTTCTTTACATAAACAATTCATCTTTTATTTTATATCAATATGTTGATCTATATTTGTAAATATTTGTTCCATTTGTTTGTATATATTAATATCTGTTGCATTAAAATATGTATGTATTGACTCAATTGCCATATCAATAATTCTATAATAATTTCTTTAATAACATTATTATAAAATATGTATGCATTATTAAGCATTTTAAATAATTTATTAGGAATATCCCCCAGTATATTTTCAGGGAGGGATACACCCCTCTAAATGTTCGCCCATGATTATAGCTATAGCTTATAATAATAAGCTATAACATGTTTGATTGTCAGATTATGAAGTAGGGGAGACTATATTCTATAGCTTAAATACAAATCAAAGCTTACATGATATTATTATTTACTCGCCTTTGTAACGTTATCATCATAATTATTACATTTTGTATTATAATATATCTATAATTACTATTAGGACTATTACTATGTTTACTATTAACTACCTACTGATTTAATTTCAATTAAATCTTACTTATATATTTTACTAATGTTAATAAGAAAATGATGATCAATTTTGGTGATTTATTTCATAACATTTTTCTAAAATTATGTCTATATAAAATCATATGAATTAAAAATATATCTTTGATTACTATTTAAATTACCTTAATATGAATGTGTGATATCTCAAAAAGCTACTAAGCTTCTATATCAAACTCGAATGATTAATTAATTAAAGATTCTTATTCCTACATATGTATTATGTATATTTATATGCTCTTATTAGATGTTCTTCTATTAATAGTTCTTAATACAGTAAACATGTGTGTTAAGATGTATCTTAATACATTAAACATGTATGTTAAGCAGACATACTACTTCACAAAAATATATTTGTTTCTAGTTATTAGTAATAACTTATTACCATATAGATGTTATTTGTATTGAGAATCCGATTGATGGTGTATGTAAGTAAATATATAGTCCAAGGTTAAATATGTACATAGAATATATACTCTATCACTAACCTTCACTATTTAAATAAACAAAGAATTATACGAAAGAAATAAAGATTGTAAAACATCTTAGAATTAATGTAAAAATAAAATATACATTAATACAAACAATATATAAATATTGTTGATACATGTGAGTTATGGAAGATATTCTATTTATATAAACTTCTTATGAAAATCATCTTTAATATCTTGATCACTTTATCACCCTTAAATAAGTAAATTAGGTCAAAATATATATTTATTTATTGTGTTAACCTATATTTCTCATAAACTTATAATATAACAATAATTGTATTATATCTACTATCATATAGGAGGATATAAGCTTTACATTATACTTAATACGTATATTATTCAAAATAGTAATTCATAAATACTCAATACAATATTATCTGATCATAAATATGAATAATTTCTATTTTTAATTATATTTACAGTATCAATAAATAGTAATATACATTTTCTTTGTTGTATGTTTTATTGTTTATTTCTATGAGGTGTATTTAAATTTACTTTTAATTAAAAGCTCACTCAATATAATGAAATAGTCTGTAATGTTTATACATATAACTAGACAATTTATCTTAAGAATAACTAGATTCCAATATAAAATTATGTAATACTTGCATTGTAGTAGTTTTTAGGTTAAAGAGAATATTATTCGATCGTCCACACCCGAAATAAACAAAAGTATATATCCAGTAAGGTTTAATAGTTGTATTATATTTTAAAATATTGTAAATTATATAAGAATTGCGGTTAACTTATCAAATATAAAATACGATCGGAGGAGATATTTATACATGCGCGTTAAACACTCACAGTATTGGTGCATCATTGAATCGGTGCTTAGTGTATACCATGACAATATGATTATTTTCTATTTATAAATTTAGATTGACCTATGATATTTACACGGTATCAGTTATCGATTGAGTTTTAATAAATAAACGAGTGCACAGAAATATAAATAATAATACACATAATAACAATAATATTAATGTAATAACAATAATATGGATAACAATAATAATAATAATAATAATAATAATAATAATAATAATAATAATAATAATAATAATAATAAAATAAAAATAATAAATAGGGTTAAGAGAGGGTTTTTATATAATAATAACAACAATAATAATGTTAATAATAACGACAATAATGATAATAATAACTGGAATTAACGATGAAAACAACAATAATAATAATAATCATGGAATGGTAGTTGAAATAAATAATATATTGCGATTAAGGTATGCGGAGAGAGGTCGTAGGTCGAGGTGGTATATCCTATTCGGGGTGGGGTGTGTGTGTGTGTGTGAAGGCTTCATTGTATTGCCCATCGGTGAGTACTAGTAGTGCCACCACTACAGGTAAACAACATCCTGTTCGTGTATTACTCATCGGTATATAGTAGAGATGAGTCAGCGCTAGTATTGACCACTAGTATTGACCACTAGTATTGACCGATAGTATTGGCCGCTAGTAGAGATGAGACACTGACCGCTAGGGGAGCCACCGGTTAACAACATCCCGTCTGTTTCTTTTGTTTAGCGACGTAATCCGCGACGTTGAAGCGAGGCTCGTCGGCTTTACGCGAGATCTTCATCTTTAGGTCTCTGTTGGGGGTGTGTGTGAGAGTGTGAGAGTGTGTGGGTGAGGGTGTGTAGGTGAGGGTGTATGGGTGTGTGGGTGAGGGTGTGTGGGTGAGGGTGTATGGGTGTGTGGGTGAGGGTGTGTGGGTGAGGGTGTATGTGTGGGAGTGTGGGTGTGGGAGTGAGGGTGAGGGTGTGTGTGTGGGTGTGTGTGAGTGGGTGTGGGTGTGGGTGGGTGAGGGTGTGTGGGTGAGGGTGAGGGTGTGTGTGAGTGTGAGGGTGTGTGGGTGTGGGTGAGGGTGAGGATGTGTGGGTGTGGGTGGGAGTGAGGGTGTGTGGGTGAGAGAGTGTGGGTGTGGGCGAGGGTGTGAGGGTGTGGGAGTGAGTGTGGGTGTGTGGGTGAGGGTGTGTGGGTGAGGGTGTATGGGTGTGTGGGTGAGGGTGTGTGGGTGAGGGTGTGTGTGTGGGTGAGGGTGTATGGGTGAGGGTGGGTGAGGGTGTGTGGGTGAGGGTGAGGGTGTGTGTGAGTGTGAGGGTGTGTGGGTGTGGGTGAGGGTGAGGATGTGTGGGTGTGGGTGGGAGTGAGGGTGTGTGGGTGAGAGAGTGTGGGTGTGGGCGAGGGTGTGAGGGTGTGGGAGTGAGTGTGGGTGTGTGGGTGAGGGTGTGTGGGTGAGGGTGTATGGGTGTGTGGGTGAGGGTGTGTGGGTGAGGGTGTGTGTGTGGGTGAGGGTGTATGGGTGAGGGTGGGTGAGGGTGGGTTGGTGAGAGTGAGGGTGTGTGATCGAGTGTATAAAGTTGAAGACACATTTGAGAATATTCTAAACATATAAAAACTGAGAATGGCATTAGATTTACTGTGTGTGAGCGTCTGTTAGCATAAGTTTGCCATAGCAAGTACCAATGCCATAGAAAGTACCAATGCTATATTGGGGGACATAGGTATATTCCTTAAGCATCCGCTAGAAAAACTCACAATTGTAATATTATATATGAATGTTTATATGTTATATAGTACATTCTCACGATTTAATTATTATTTAGTATAGATACATGCATTAATAAATGTACATAGATATATATATATATATAGAACATACTTATTGAATACATATTAATTGATTTTTAATAAATATACTATATTGAATATTCGAATTCACTAAATGTGTTATCATCAGCATATTTCATGTAACATACAACATACAGCAGTGCTGTTCCCTAAGGAATATGTAGTACTTGTATGCTTGCCTACTGTAATACTAGTATGTGTGCCTACTGTAATACTTAGCCATGTTGTGATAACATCTTACATGGGTATATACATGATGTAAGGGAGAGGCTTATAATAGAAAAATTATACTAAGCTTACATAATATTTTATATATATATATATATATACATATATAATTTTATATATATATATATATATATATATACATATATAATATTATATAAATATATTCAGTATATCGGATGTATAGTATCTTATTCGGGTACGATTGAAAAATAGAAACATCTCCAAGATATCAATAATATGTTTTAGAAAACTATGTTCTTTAAATATAGAAATAATATCTAGATGGACTACCGAATAAGTTAAATGATATTATAGGTTACTACTCAGTAGCGATAGGAATTAACAAATAAACTATATTTAACGTAAGTTTATGGGGGGGGGTGTTTAACATATGTTCACGAGCTGATCAAAACGATTGTTATGTGGAATACCTGTTTCACGCGAGAGACAAAATAGAACATGTTCTATTGTTACCGCGCATAAATAAATAGGAAACTCGCGTTTATTGCGTGAAAACTTTGACACAACGAGCATTTTAAGGATTATATTAATACACTCTATAAGATTGTTAAATCTCTATCTACGCTCTATTGACTACTGTGATATTACAGGGTAAAGTATACGGCGCTCAATGAAGAGAACGACCACTAAAAACTGGACGAAGAATATTAATCAATGGACATCTAAACCAACTGGTGAATTATTGAGAAAGGTCAAAGAGCGAGAAAAATGTACACGGTTCAGGGCAAGCAATATGTGCCCCCCCCCCCTACACTCCATGAGTTGTGGGAGTACAATAAAGGAAGTAAGTACAGCCTATTAAAATGGAGAACTAGGAGGGGAGGTTGTAGATCTGAATAGAGCTTACAACCACGTTACGATGGTACTGAGGCCTGAAGTAGGCCATTAGCTCAACTCAATTGAGGTCTAAACACTGATGTTAAGTCACACCTACTACCTACTAGAGTGATTCTACTGCATACATATGGTACATTGGGTTCATGGTCGTAAGAGATAGGGAGAAATGAGTCTACTGAAAATAGGCCACGCCCCCTTGTCTTACGTAATCGCTGATTTGTATTTGTTACCAAAAGTAGAACTTAGAATAAACAAATAGAGTGTCTAAAGGATGACTAAAGGAGGTGACTTCGTATCACATCGATGAATACGTTCACATGTTGACGACTATATTCGAGTAGGCTATTCGATACGAGGGTATTAATTACAGTACACGGGGTAACGGGGGCAATTATGACCCTTCGACCTCCAGTCGATTAATAAAATTACGTACTACTTATAACTACTCTATGATATTGTTAGATGTACGATAACTAAATGTATATTATATTTATTGAGATATCGGGCATTGTAAGGTGCCCTTCTGTATACTACTTAACTGTCATACAGTAATATAGATGGTGTTTATAGTGAGGTCATCGTTAGTGAAACATGTAAGCTATCTGGTGTTATTGCTACTCTCATCTACAGTATAATTATCATTATTATTATTGTTAGTTAGTTTAACTTCTCTTTCACTAATTTACTACTACAGCCGTTGCTAGTACAGCTGACACACATACATTATTTATTTTTTATTTTGGATGTGGCCATAACTTTATATATCACTTCCGAAAAATGTGTTTAAAATTGGATTTTTGTTATTAAATAAATGATACTACTACTACTACTACTACTACTACACACAAACACACACACACACATGCATGCACACACCCACACACACACACCTAGCGCTAGTATCCCCTAACCTCGCTATTGCCATGAAAGCCAGGTCAACATTCATGCCGGTCTTGGCGCTCGTCTCCATGAAGGTCACATCGTATTCCTGAAGGTCGTTCAGGTAATGTAATGTAATGTATTCACACACACACACATACATTATTTATTACATACACACATCATTTCATTTAATACACATCAACTATTTTATCATAGATAAGCATAAATGGTATCACCATATATATGGTATATACAAAGATTTTCCGAAGGAAAGATATAACACTTACGCGAAATCGTGTAATTCGAATTTGTATACAAAATACCCTGGTGCCACCTATAGCGGGTTACTTTTAGGAACTATGTGTTGTTTATAATGTAAATTCGTATTTAACTATACACTTTTAAAATGTTAAATAATATGCTTTAAATTAATATTTATATGATGAAAACTAAGTGTTCATTACTAATATATAACAAAAAAATATGATATTTATGTTTTAAATTCTATAAGTATATATTTAGTAAGTAAAAGCTAATTTATATTGCATGTAATTTAATAGAGCAATGAAAACATTGTTGTATGCAAACAGAGCCGAACCTAAATCTATTTCAGTGATTTCGATACTACTGCTAGCAGGGGATATTACTAAATTACATTGCATGCATAGGGAGTGTTATATCTTTGCTTCTCAAAATCTTTGGTATATATATATATTTCCTTAATAAATAGGTACAAATAGGTACATATATATATATATATATATATATATATATATATATATATATATATATATATATATATATATATATATATATATATATATATATACAGTAAACTCCGGTCAATTCAGTAACCTTTTTAACTCAGCATTTTTACAATACTAGTTTGGTAAGAATGTGAATACATGTACGCATAATAAAGAATAATTTGATATCTCAGAAACTCGATATCTCACATTGACGGTCCCTTCGAGTATGAGTAAGTGGGATTTGAATATATACATATATATATATATATATATATATATATATATATATATATATGTCCTGTATAAAACATGATGATGTTGTTATGTGACAAGCACATATCAGCTGTATGTTACTATTATAGTAGACCAATGAACTCTACACACGTTGTATCGTTACCTGGCCTAGTTTCTCGCCTTCCTCTCGGGGTATCACCCGATCCGCACCGGAAACCTCGCACTTGTTGCCTAGCAACATGATAACCACGTCGGGAGAGGCGTATTCGTTAATCTCAGCGAGCCACGCCTACAATCACACGGATAGGCGTAACGTTATCTGCCACTGTAGCCTAGCTATGTTAAGCTAATCGTTAGGCACACAAACTATGGTCTACATATTTGTGTGACTACATATATCACAGATAGTAATATATACTAATATACTAATATACTAATATATATATATAAAGTATATTAGCGATAGTAGATAGGTGATTAGTTATGCTAGGCCCTATTGTTTAGTGTAGTGTTGTATAAGCACAATAATCACGTTAAGAAAACAATGGAATGACGTAATCATGACGGTGGGGGTAGTGGTTGGGGTGATTAGTGGTGGTTTGGGTAGTGGTGGTGGTGGTAGTGGTTGGGTTGGTAGTTATGGGGGTAGTGGTGGTGGTGGTGGTGGTGGTAGGGGTATACGCTGACGGTGGAGGTGGTACTAGCGCACACACACACACACACACGCACGCACGTGTCAGATCACACTTGCTAGGGGTGTCACGTGTCACTGGTTACGTAACTATCGAGAGATACATTACGTAATAGGTATCATGTGACGGATGAAGACAGCGATAGATTCGCGGTAAGTGTACTCGTATAGAGAGGGGCGAATAGAGAGAGAGGGTGGATAGGGGTAACTAGAGATAGATAGAGTTATAGAGAGGGATAGTTCTAGAGTCACGTGCCCTACGATGCACGTGACGTGACTAGAGATAGATCTCTATTACGTAACACGTGACTAACCCGGATGTTGTCGAAGCTCGCCTTGTTGGTGACGTCATACAGCAGGAGAAGAGCTGCGTGGAGTGGGTAGGAGTGGGTAGGTATGGGTAGGAATGTGATGGTTAGGGGAACAGGTAGGACTATAGCCTACATCACGGCATTCTACACTGTGTATGACAAGCTATGCTGTTATAGTTATCTTTCGTTATAACGTAACATAATATATATATATATATATATATATAAATATACATACATTTATATTTATATATATATATATGTGTTCATATATATACGTATACATTAACATACATATATTATATTTATAGATAAAACAATATCATCACGATTATGCTTTTTTATGATTGAATACATTACACGATTCTACTCACTCACACACACACACACACACGTGTGTGAAATAGCACTACGTAGACCTCGTGACCTAGACGATGACATCATCGTGATGGAGGAGGAGGAGGAGGCTGCGGGTGTTCTTAACCCTTAAAGAATCTTTTTGGAAAAGGGGGATCCGCCGCGTTCGATGATATCGGAAAAACAATCATTTATGTTTTTATAATACATTTAAAATCAAGGACGTCTCACTCATCGATATATATTTTATTTACATTGATGTTCTATATATATATATTGTGTGTGGGAAACTGTTATTTTACGCTTGAGTGATTTAATAGTATTGAATTAGTGTTAAGGTCATATTTTCATTTAATATATAGAACAAATCTTTGAATTCTAACCGAATTTATAATTAAATCTATATTTTTTTTAATAATATAATAAATATATAGGGAATACAAATTAAAAAAAAAGTAATCCAATTTTAATTTTAAAATAAATAAATATCTTAAAACTCCTCCTCTTCCACCTCCTCCTCCTCCATCTCCTTATTCCATCACCTCCTCCTCCTCCTCCTGCTCATACTCCTCCATCACCTCCTCCTCCTCCTCTTCCTCGTATTGTTTCAGTTGCACTTTTAAATAACATTAACACAATCACTCTTCTAAATCTAATATCTATCGTGTATTTTTAGAATTACTTGGGGAGGGATTTCAAGTTCGTCACTCCTACACATATTGTTATTACGGCATGATGTAGTATAGACAGGCTGTGGCGTTGATTGATTTGTTTTTAAATTAAATAAACAAATCAATATAACTAATCTTGTTGACATTGGAATACATAAATGTATATATATATATATATATATATATATATATATATATATATATATATGTATTATGTTAACATACATTTTTAACATAGTTTAACACAGTTTAACATACATATACAAAGTTATACAAGTTAGCACGATGTAAGCAAGCATTGCTAAGCGGGGAGGGGGAGGGGAGAACAACACATAAGCTGACGTATGAGAGGTTAGTGACCAGCATCTTGTAGCATCAGCAGCAGACTACAACAACAACAACAACACACACGACACATGGTACACAGGGGGGCGGCGTGCGTTACGGGATGATTGACAGGTGAGAGAGTGAGAGAGTGAGAGAGAGGGGGTTCTGAACACGTACCGTGGGCGTCACGGTAGTAGGCGTGCGTTACGGACCGGAAACGTTCCTGACCCGCCGTGTCCCAGATCTAGGACGTCGTAGGGCGGGGAGGTTAGTGGCGGCTAGGGGTTAGTAGAGCGAGAGGTCAGCAGAACGAGACACGCGTCGTATGAAACCCCGACGACGACGAGGTACGAAAAGTATTACCGCCACAGAAGTGAACATTTACCGAATTTCCGAGAATTGAGAATATCGTTAGCAGATTTTATCGTCTGCTTTAATTAATAATAATAATCGAATAATTGTCCGCCAGACGTCGATACACCACTACTATAAACCGATACACCGCTAGCACCCGGATGTCGATATCCTCTAGGCTAATGCATTCTGGAACAAACCCTGCGCGTCTCGGTAATACGCCCTCGTTATGGACCGGAAACGTTCCTGGCCGGCCGTATCCCAAATCTATTTATAGAATCGGTAACGGTGATATTCTAAATATTGACGCCGCACATGACTATTGTTGTTAAGAATATTGTTATGACTGTCATTGTTTTAAAGTTAAATCGCATCTGTACAAGAATAGAACCTATAGGTATATCTATAAATATATACATGTATATATATATATATATATATATATATATATATATATATATATAGCATATGCTGCCCTTTATGATACACACGGTTATAAATAGATTTATTATCGCAGCATGATGTCATAAAACATATACAAATTTAATTGAATTATTAATATATTATGTAATAATGATTTCCTACACATATACATTGTATAGATCTATCTATAGGCAGACCATGTTCCTGATGACTGCAGAGTTAGCC